>CM017913.1:25829014-25933988 GCA_008369825.1 Triplophysa tibetana | reverse complement strand
GTCATACATCCTATACCTCTCTGAATGATTTTATATAACGACTCCAAATGGAGTCAAAAGCCTTTTTTAAATCTATAAATTATGCAAATATTTTTTGCACTCATCATTTTTTTTGGGGGTATGTTGATTAAGTAAATTAGATTTGAGATTTGATGAGATATTATGTTGTTTCAAGAAAGCTTTGCTAGCATAAAGAAATTGCACTAAATCTAAACACTATTGAATGTTTATGAATGAAACAATGCTTTATACTTACAACATTTGCAAATGTACTAGATAATTATTTAGTACAAACAAGTTCTTATATACATGAGAATTACATTTTATTCTGCACTTCTAGTTGAACATTTTGTTTGGACAAGAGTTTAATTTCTCTTTTCCTCTCATCACTGGAGTTAAGTTCATGTCCTGAGGATGATGTGGGATGCTTTTGTGATAACACCTGACGTGGAGTCTGCTGGCCGCTCAGCTAAAGCGCTGGCAAAGCTTTGACCATTTGTTTTTGTAGGTTTATTTCATTATTGTAAATGATAATTTGTTATGATGCTTTGTTTCACGCAAACAAAATGTCATTTAACTTTTTGTAGCATCATCACACTCGAGATGATAATGAATGTGTTCCTTGTTGGTATTTGTATTTATGCCATATTTCCCGTGAGATTGTATTGGATGTGCAAAATGCCACTGTTCGCTGGGCAAGTGTTGGCAACCGAAACTAGTTGAATGCAAAAAGACGTAGATATTTCCCCTGAGGTAAAAGTAAAAAAGGAGCGAGCTCCATGTGATTTGCATGTCTTTGATTTGAATCTCTTAACATCACGTACACAAAAAGTGAGACACAATTTATCCTTTTTAATGTTTTTAACATATTGGCCCGGTTTGACAAATCTTAAAACAAATCCCAGATTAAGGTGCTTGTTTTTCACCTATCTTAACTAAAGTTGCAGATGCCAAATTATCAGCATTCCTTTCTTTCATATACTGACTAAAGCCCATTTTGCATTGACCAGTGTTAATATTGCACATTTATTACATAAACCCAACCCAGTTTTTATCAGGTTGTTTTTATTATGAGAATTTGTTTTTCCGTGTCTGATCTGGGATCTATAAGTAATATTCGAGCTGTTAATGGTGTTATCCTTAGAGAACACTGAAAGATTCTGTTTAAGAAGTGTTTCACAAGAGTGATGAAAAATAATGAAAAAAAGCACTGATTTTTCTGTCTCACATACATTTGAATTGGTCTTCTTAACAAATGAGTCCTAAGCAAAACAGAACTAAACAAACATAGAAACAGTGTATTTTTGTTGACACAATACATATCGTTTCATTTGTCTTTACACCTGATCATGTTTTCTTGTGTGCTGAGCCAGATGATCTCAATCATTTCTATATTTTACTCGTCCTTTATCTTTATTGACCATTAAATGATGAAGAACAAAAGTCATCATACGGTCATGATCTCACATTACTCTGAACGTCATTTACAGTCCAGCGCGTATCAAACTGATCACAAATTTCTAAAATGAGATTGGCTTCATTTTGTTTTTCATTATTAACTTACATGTTTTTCCATTCTGTGGAACGAATCTGTAAAAAATAGTTACACACATTTTTCTAACAAATGTTCCTGCCCAGTAAATGCTTGTTTGGACAAACATCAATATGGCCACTCAAAGACTCCTGGTTTCGGTAATTTGGGTTAGTTTTGTTTGGTCATTGGGCTGCTTATGTAACACAGATCTGGCAACCCTGTGACCATGTCCATTACTTCCAGTCAAGTCTCTACAGAGATGCATATGTTCAGAACATCTAATGCTTTTGACCTGTTGCATAAAGCTGTGTTCTGTTACTACACTGGTTGTTAATAGGTGTTCATTGCTTTGGTTGTCCTAGAATATTAACAAACCCTGCAGTAGCTGACGAGAGACGGATGACCCGAGCTCTGCTGCTGTACTCCTATTGGTAGTCGCTCCCGAAAGTCGCTCATCATTCACATAGAGTTGAGTAAATCTCAACTTTGTCTCTAGACACACCCCTTCCTGTCGCCAATGGTCATTGACGCCGAATCTCCATTGAAATGAATGACATCACGGGGGTCTGAACGGGGCATAAAACTATTTTTGTGTCAGACTGAAGAATTGATCTTTACTCAAGAGATCATTAAACAAACGTCATTCAGTATTGAGAAGGCCGCAGACTCACACACGGGTCATTCTGAGGTAGTTTCATAGGACTCATGTTCATTTTAAGTCCCTGTACTTATATTTACTCATTTGATATCAGCATATTGCTCTACAATATTTATTTACACCATGAACTGTCTTTAAGTGAACAGTTTCATGTTTTATGTTTGCGATTTTAAAGCCAGAGGTAAACAAAACCAAACAGACACCTGATGACCCATTTTCATGACATGTGTAAGGTCTTAGATTTGTTCTCAGTTTTGCATTTGTACCTGATTTGATTTGTTAATATGTCCCAAAAAGATAGCCTTAGGTGAGGAAAGAAGTGCTTTTCTAAAGATTCAATGACATGTAAAACAAAATCATCAAACTGCCAGTGATGATGTCATGAGGGTGGAGAGCGAAAGTCAAATGTCCAGAGGGATGTATAGATGTATTGATAGAAGAGAGAGGACACACCACAACAAATCTTCATGTGTGACAGAAGGTTCTGCTCATAACGCCCATACGAAACTCAATCTCTTCTGTTCTCTCTCATCAGTCATCTCTGGATCTGCTTCATCATCTTTACACATGACATGGAAAAACTTATTCATCTGATTTTACTTCATGGTGAGTACAGCTCATATCATCTCATATAACACACATATCATGTCAACAACGATTGAAACATTTAACACATCTATTTTAAAATGAAAGACATTTCATTATCTCATAATCGTTTGAAATGCTGTAAAATGTTCCTCAACAGGTCTTGCTTCCATTCCGGGAAGTTTGGAAGGTAATTGAAACTTTGCATCTTTATCTTTTGTGATTACTTTTCTGCCATTAATCATGATTATCTTTATGTTTGTCTCTGGGTTTTGAAAAAGTCTAACGGATAGAAATATAAAAAAGTCGTCAACTTTGACAACACAGAATAGAATCGTTTTTTTCCAATCCCTGAAAACAGCTCATTTGGACATACAGACAAAATAATGTAAAGTTAATAAGGGCTTAATTCTGTTCAAGAGATTCTGATTGTTCTTTTCCTCGTTTATTAATGGCATGTTTGTGTTTTTTATAATCATCGCTTATGGAATACATTCTGAATATTTTTGTCAATGTTGTTTTCTAGACAATTTAGCATTGAATGGAACAGCCACACAGTCGTCCGTACTGCTCACCTGGCTAGCTCAAAATGCCATCGATGGTAAAAAATATGGATCTGAATACTGCTTTGCCACATCCTATCAAAGTAATCCATGGTGGAGGTTGGATCTCTTGGATGTTTATAACATCAGTACAGTGATCATCACTACTCATGCCAGCTATTTGGATCATGCCAACGAAGCCGAGATTCGTGTTGGAAATTCACCGGAAAACAACGGAAAACAACAATCCTGTGTAAAGTTATTCATGAAATCACTTTTGATCGATTGGTTGGTTGATTTGAACGCAGATGAACTGATTTTCTTTCTCTCTCTCTATCTCTCTAGATGTGCTGTAACTTCTGGTCTGGAAACTGGTCGCACCATCACTTACTCATGTCATGGGATGTTGGGACGTTATGTGAATGTGTTCATGCCTGGACGTACAGCTCATCTGTCTCTGTGTGAGGTGGAGGTGTATGGAACGGGTATATTTGACTCATAGTTCTGTACTGTTAGAATAATTTCAGACTTATGTTTCAATGAGTGCAATGTCATGCAAAGAAACCTGTTTTCACGTGTTTACATGCATATCAATAAGCGGCTACCCAGTACACCGCTGTAACACTGTGGAACCGGAAAACATTTAAACATTTAATCAAAGAATAACAGAGTAAAAGACAGCCAGCAGCCCCTTACGGACAACTGTCGGCGAATAACAAATCACGTTATAAACCCAGGCATGGTCCTTTCTCATTGACGGTCTGGTCGGTCGTTCTCTTATGCTCCCAATCTCCTCCGTGATACGAGACCGGTGCATGCACAGCTGACGCTCATTAACACTCACTCACTGGCCTCGACTCACAGTCTCGCCCTGCCTACTCCACTACACCGCGTTTGTGGAAATATGAGGCATGCCAGGTTACTCACATGCAGTGACGTCACTGTCGATAGTCCATCTAATAATTTAAAATGCTGCATGAAATCGGTCAGAAGCTTTATTTTTATATCTTTTCTCATGTCTGCAATATCTGCAAATGTATCAATTATTTGTTTTTCATTTAGCCATTTCAACATGAACTGCGTGACTCGAGAGTGGACTTTTATGAGGGTTTTTTTTTCCTTTGAGACTTTTACTATTACGCTGTCAGACATGCGCAAATAAACAAAAATGAGAGGAAAAACGGTAAAGATGCTTACATGCAACCTGAAATCGGGGTAATGTTAAAAAACTACCTCTGCCGAGGGCTTTTGCTTACACCGTTTATGACCTTTCCCCAATAAAAGAATCAGCTTATTAAAGTCCCCATGAACTAGACGTTGCAATTGTTTATAAACGTATTTTGACACATTTCCGAGTGAAATAGAATTTCTAATGAAAAAATAGTATGCGTGGCTTTTGTCTTTCTCTGTGTTTTGTTCTGCATATTGAAATTGAACTGACAGCAGACTGACAGTTGAAGGGGAGTAGTTAATGGTTGCTCCGCCCAAGTCTTCAAACATACATAATATAAAGGTCCAGTGTGTAATTTTTGGGTTGATTTATTGACAGAAATTCAATATAACATACATGGCTATGTCTTCAGAGGTGTATAAAGAGCATACACAATGAAGCGGTGTGTTTTTATTACCTTAGAGTGAGCTATTTATATCTACATACACCGCGGTCCCCTTGCATGTAATCGCCATGTTCTGTCAGCCGTCATAGTGTTTCGAAAGGGAGGGGTGGATTGAGCGGTTGGTTGCAATTCGCAACCTTGCCGCCAGATATTATTGACTGGACCTTTAAGATGGATAGTCATTACAGGAAGGAAGCGCAATTTCAGATTTTAACTAAAGATTATTGCAGCACACAAATTTAAAAATGACCCACATTGATAAAATATTTACAAAAAACACTGCAATATGTATTGAAAAGATAGGCATTGTAATTTTTTATTTCACTGGACTTAAAGCATAATTGGCATAAGACTGTGCATATAAACGCATTCAATGTCAGATCAAACTTTTTTTTTTGCTGTTTGAAGAGGATGTGGCCTTGGGTCTTTCATAACATACGGGCTGAAAAGATTCAAATGGATATTACTTGATGATCACATGTGTGTTTATATATCTGCAGACTTACTGATCATTAAATTTATGTTTTCTAGAGAATTTAGCATCTAAAGGAACAGTTACACAGTCATCCACATTTGTCATCTATGTAGCTGAAAAAGCCAAAGATGGTGTAAGATATGATGGAGATATGCTCTAGTACAGAAGTAGACAGTAACCCATGGTGGAGGTTGGATCTTCTCCATGTTTATAACATTAGTACAGTGATCATCACACCTAAATCAGACTGCTGTTCTTCTGAAACCAACGGAGTAGAGATTCGTATTGGAAACTCATTGGATAACAACGGAGCCAACAATTCGAGGTAAAGTTATTAAGCAAGTCACTTCAACGCTTGATTGATTGATTGGTTTCCTCTCTCTCTCTAGATGTGCTATAGCTTCAAGTTTTCAAGTTGGTCACACCCCTCAGTTACTCTTGTCATGGGATGTCAGGACGTTATGTGAATGTGGTCATGACTGGACAGACAAATCGTCTCAGTCTGTGTGAGGTGGAGGTGTATGGAACAGGTGATTTTTTACATTCATAGAACTGGGTAATTGTAAACATTTTACAATAATTTTATGATTCCTAACACATACTAATAAAATGTATTTTGTGGACAAAGCATCTGCTAATGCATGAATATGAATGTCAAATGTGATAAGGGCTGAACCGGTTTAGATGATTCTTACTTGATTCTCTCAGTTGTGTTGATTTATCTGCAGAGTGACTGATCGTCTCTCTTTCAATATATATTTTCCAGAGAATTTTGCATTTAAAGGAACAGCCACACAGCCATCAACATATCTCACCTGGATAGCTCAACATGCTGTAGATGGTGTAAGATATGGTACAATTGAAGCAGAACACTGCCTTTCTACATCATATGAGAGTAACCCATGGTGGAGGTTAGATCTTCTGGATTATTATGAGATTGATACAGTGATCATCACTCCTAAACCAGACTGCTGTCCTGAATTTACCAATGGAGCAGAGATTCGTATCGGAAACTCACTGGTCAACATGGAAACAACAATCCTATGTAAAGTTATTCAGTTTTAACACCTTAATTGATGAAATTGAGATTCATTGACTGTCTCTCTCTCTCTCTCTCTCTCTCTCTAGATGTGCTGTAACTTCTGGAATTCAATTTGGTGTCCCCATGAGTTACTCATGTGGTAAAATGGAGGGACGTTATGTGAATGTGGTCATGACTGGACGGACAATTCTTCTCACTATTTGTGAAGTGGAGGTCTTTGGAAAACGTAATACATACAAAATTATACTGTTTTGTAGAGCATGTAAATATTTGACTTGTCTTATAGTGGATTCATTTGATCTTACACCAATGTTCTATTACGTATATCACACAACACCATTATGGACTGATTCTGATTTCTGCTTTGGTTCATTGGCGACCTCTTTAATGTGAGAGATTTTATTTGTGTGTGATTGTTGAATTTGTGTTTCAGGTATCAGAAAGAGAACTTTTCTGAGACTCAAAATGTCCTCGAGTGGTGATGTAGCTGCTGAGAGCGACAAAATCCTCCTTCAGGTGACTTGATATTTAAGAGAGAAGTGATATATGAGAGTGTTTGATAGTGAACATGTGTGTGTATGACATGAGTGATGAGAGAATGAGAAATGACAGGATGTTTCATCATATGTGTATTGTAGCTTCAGTCTGCTCTGGGATTAAACAACTCTGATGTTAAACTGTCCTGGACACAACGCCCCGAGAGAGAAGAGGAGAGAAGGAAAACAGAGGCGAGTACACACACAAACACACACACACAAACATCCAAAAGTCTGGTTTAATTTCTTCAAAACAATATCTCACACTTAATATACTAACTGGTGCTTTAAAGATTAGAAAAATTGAAAACAATACAGTAAAGATTTTCTATAAATCTGCTCCGGTGCTATATGTTGATATATAGATGCTTTCCTGTAGCTCAGTGGTAAGAGCATTGCAAGGTTGTGGGTTCGATCCCAGGGGATTGCATATGCCTAAGAATAAATGAATAGGATAACGGCTTGTAATTCGCTTGGATAAAAGCGTCTGCCAAAAATAAAAAAACAAGATTATGACCCTGTGGCGTACTCAAGTGCATGTGACATCTGGTTTCAGTAGTTAGAGCATCATGTCTGAAGAGCAAAGGGTCGTAGGTTTGAAATGAAATGTATGGCCTGAATAAACTGTACAATTTTTTGGATGAAAGCGTAAATATAAAACAGTTTGTTTCAGACCTTGGTTCTGTTTGGTCAATAGCTGTGTGTTATTCATGATAAAGCACGGCCTGTCGTACCTTATCGCTTGTATAATCTGATCGATTTATTCTTGGTATTTCTTTTCAGGTTCTTGTGCGAAACATCTATAATCTGGACACAAACTGAAGGTTTAATGCAAATCCTCATTGATTTCATTCAGTGATTTCTCTTATTGTTCTTGCTGGTGTCACTGCTGAATGTTAGAACATGAAGCTCATTATAATCATTCTCACTATGTTGTGGTGTTAGTTGTGTATTGTGGGCTATAACCTGAGGGACAGTGTGTAGTACAACAGTAGTGTGTCACTGGTATATTCTATACATTCTATAAATTTAGATTTATTCTAAACATTTTACATCTTTGCTTTGCCCATCCATTAATTATCACTTTGTAAACGCACTCAATTATGCTAATAAACATGTGACATGAATAAATGTTTGCTGTTCTTATTATCCTTCATTTTTGGTCTTATTTTGTTTGTCTTGTATGCTTCATAATAGTAATTTTAAGAAATACGTGATATATGTGAAGAAACAACAGGGGGTGCTGAACATTTATTTTTCACAACAGATTTACACATTGGGAAAAATGTGGGGCGCTTTTTTCCTTTTGTCAGACACGATGTTGACAAGCAAAAGGGTCGTACGATTGTTTTGATGAGCATCATAAAGTGAAGATGGTAAATACTTTTAATACAACAAACCGTGGCAACGCAGATTTAAATAAAACATTATAAGCGGCAGCAAAAGGTATTCAAATAAACACGAAATATCAACCTGAAATATCATACCACCTCATAATATAGTTACGCTTTGCCTTATTTTACTTTGATGTTTTGCATTTGCACCTGATTTGTTTTGAACATTAGATTTAAAATGACAACTGAGAAAAGTACTTGAATATCCCAAAAGTCTTAAATTTTAGTTAACTTGGATGGATGAGTTGATGTATTGATGTATCAATCTACTTTTAGAAGAGGACACACTGAGTGAAATTTTCATCGATGTAAATCTGCTCATTATCAATGACAAAGTCACGTAGTCGTTTTATTCCTTCATATCAATTCAGTATATTTGGCCTGATTTTCACAGTGTATAGAAATCAACTTGAAGGAATGGATAACTGTGAAAACAAATTGTTCAACTCGCTGCCTTCTTTGAATGAAGTAAGCGTAACTAAACTTAAGTATTTTTGACTTTAACTTACTTTTTCAGATTATTTTCTGAATGCTTTTTACTCACATTTACTTTAATGGATGGTTCACCCAAAAAGGAATTCTGTCATCATTTACTCACCGTTGAGTTGTTCCAAATGTGTATAAAACGTTATGGTACAGTTTACGTCATTTATATTGTTGTTTAAAATAAGTTGTTTTAATTAGGATTTTAGCCGGCGATTGTAGAAATTTCAGAATTCCCATTCACGTTTTCTTTGTTCTACGTAATAACTGCCCGGAGGTGCATTGCAAAGATGGCGGCCGAGTGGCGCGACTATGGAGTTCCACTGTAATATTTGACATTAATTCCATTTCACTCTACACAATCGCATGCACCTCTACAGACCCTTCTGCCAAACTCCTGAAGTTTGCAGATGATACCATTATTGGCTTTATTCATGACGGTGATGAATCTGCGTACAGAAAGGAGGTTGCTCAGCTGGCTGCCTGGTGCACTCGAAACAACCTAGAGCTGAATGCATTCAAGACAGTGGAGATGATAGTGGATTTCAGAAGGAACCCTCCATCACTTCCTCCCCTCATCATCCTGGACAGCACTGTGGATCCTATGGAGTCATTCGGGTTCCTGAGCTCCACCATCTCTCAGGACCTGAAGTGGGAGTCCCACATAGACTCCGTTGTCCGTCAATTGAGGAAGTTGAACCTACCACAGGAGCTTCTGACCCAGTTCTACAGTCATTGAATCTGTTCTGTGCACTTCAATGACTGTTTGGTACCAAATCAGACCTACAAAGACCACAACGGACAGTTGGTAGTGCTGAGAAGATTATTGGTGCTCTTCTGCCCACACTTCAGGACCTGTACGGTTCCAGAGTGAAATACTCCACACACCCCGCACACACACACTGTTGCCCTCTGGGTGGCGCTTCAGAGCACCAAACACCAGAACCTCCAGACACAGAAGTAGCTTCTTCCCCATGGCAATCTCCCTCAGATAACTGCTCCTTAAGAGCAATATTCCACTTTCACTACTCCTATATTGTGCATGATAGTGCCTTATATATTTAAATTTTATGTCTACATGTATATAACATTACCTCTACTTACAACATTGTACATTTTCACAAGTGTACATACAATCAGTTAATATGTATATTCTACTATATACTACCCTGTACAATGTCTCTTATGTTGTTATCCCCCATTTTCCAAACAATAGTCTTTATTTATATGCAGTATGCATAATTTATTTTAGAATCTTTTAGACTGTAAATCTTAATATATTGTATTGTCATTGTGTGAAATGTCTATTCCAACACCAAAGAAAATTCCTTGTGCGTGCAAGCACACTTGGCAATAAAGCTCTTCTGATTATGATTCACTCTGTGGAAATAAACGCTGTGATCTCCATCCTGGTTTTCTATTGTGTTGGTGCAGATGGAATTACAGAACAAACACTGAACCCAACAGCACCGAAAGAAGTGATCAATCAGAATCTCGTCTGCTCTGTAGTTCGGATCCAGTTTAACATCAAATGAATCTGTGCTGAACTCTTTACTGATGTCAGACATTACAGGAGCAAGTTCTTTTCTTATCACGTCTTCTAGAAGTTTGAAATCATCAACATCACCATGTTTGACTCAACTGAAGTCCTTCACAGAGAACATCAGAACATCTGAGAGCATCCGTGTGAAAAACTTCAATCACAAATCATCATCTCCACTGATCTCTATAACATGTTGAGTAGATTCATGTGATGCTGTCATGACTAGAGAAATTTCCCCTGAGGTAAATGTTAAAGAGGTGTGAGCCACCAACGCAGTTTTCCTTTTCCTTGTGATTTGCATTTCCTTGATTTGAATCTCTTAACATCACGCTAGTAAAATACTAACATATTGGGCCGGTTTCACTGACAAAGCTTAAGACAAATCCATGACTTTAATGCACGTTTTTGAGCTGTCTTATCTAAAGCATGCAGTGTTGCAGCTGCCAAATTATCAGCCAGCTTTTCTTTCATTTACTGACTAAAGCCCTTTTTTACATTGACCAAAAAAAGAAAACATAGAAAATCGGGTACTTTGTATTACACAATACATATCGTTTCATTTAACTTTACATACTCATCATGTCTTGTGTGCTGTGTGTTTCAGTTTGTTTTTCCCGCAAAATTACAAGTGACATTCTACGGGCAAGCATGTACTGGTCATCGGGACTACCGGGAGATTCCTGGTGGTGTCACGTCTGTTAGCTGATCCGTGCCAAAACCTAACGTCCGATCTGTAATGAGGAGCATAACTGCTGTTTGTATAAGTTACCACTAGATGGCAGTATTGTGTAACGTGTTGAGACGGAGTCGAGATGGCAGGAGAAGATAAAACATGTAACAAAAAAACATGTGCAAAGAGTTCAGTAAAGTAATACACGACATTCATTAATGTTCGAGACTCTTTATTTTGGTCTTACAACCATAAACATAAGGACCAACCGACCGACCGTTTTGAGCTTTGAGCGTCTAACAGTGGAGGTGATCAAAGTGACGACATGACGTGACGTCAACGTCTCCAAATTAGCGTTTTTTTAAACGGGTGAAGAACCACGCAATTGTTTAAAGATTATACGTTGGCATTACAAGTATTAGACACAAATATTTTACATTTATACAACAATACATTTTTCTTCCTGGTTTACATAAATAAGATTCTAGACAGATGTTGTTTGCTTTTCAAGCTTATGTATTAGTGATGACCTTAAAAAAACTATCACCTGTTTCCTTTCATTACTTTATTCAATGACAGAAGGTTCAACAGTACACCGTGGAACTTTCAAAGAGCAGACATACATTCAATACTGTTACATATAATATAAATAGTTGTATAATGTCATATATAATAATATTACAATTAAATACTATATTCATAATTGAATTTATATATTATATTTATATATTTTTACTTGTTGTTTGGTAATTGTAAAACCGATTCATTTATGTTGTGTTCTATATTGTTACAGACATTGTTATAGCTTTAACTTCAACATTTAACTCAATTCAAAATATGCATTGTTGCAAAGCACATAAATTTAGTAAAATAGATATAAAATAAGTATAAAGCATAGATATTAAGAAAAATGAGGCAAGGTCTGTTGGCATCATCAGTCCATGGCAGTGCAGGGATGAGCTTCAGTCATTTACATTTATGCCTTTGGCAGACGCTTTTATCCAAAGCAACTTACATTATCCTATACATTTATACATAGGTATGTGCAATACCTTTTAATAATTTTAGCTCCATCCATGGAAAGAGGACTCCTGCCTGTGGTTTTGGTAATCGTGCAGACACAGATTAGCTTGTTCAGGACCGACTTTGCCCATCCATGGAATGACGTCAGATTGGGTTGGAGCTGGATATGTTGGCACCACGTGTCCAAAGCAGTATGTGTCAGGAAGAGCATTGTCCATGAATCCAATCATATCGTTGAATGCTTTGCATAGCATCACATCTATATCTATACAAAGGCTGAAGGTGAATACATTGCAGGAAAACTGTAGAAAATAGAAATAACCAACATAGGACTTCCCTGCCTTTCTAGCTAAACGATTATTAATTAATTAGGGGAACTAATGTTTGGATAAACAAAGTTGATTGTGAGAATCTGGATTTCGTCCTGTCCTCTACTCTACAAATATTGCATCTGTGTATAATACAAAGTTCATATATCATATGTATTCATTCATATTCATTCATATTAGTATTAGCTTCTATTCACATAAGATGTGCCTTACTTTCTTGTTGTTTAACCTCGTTGAGAGTTGTATCATATCTTATACTGTCATATGATATAAGTTTCTGTTGGTCTCCATCTCAAGGTTCCTAATGATGTCTAGGGACAATTGTTTTGATGCTGTAATGTTGAGCACGTATATTGAATACGTACTTTGTGATCATATCTGATTGTTCTCAGGAGGAATAAGACTAAACATAAAGTCTGGTGATTTTCCACTCTGGTGGTTTTATATGACACCTCCTGTTTCAAGCTTATAAATATTAGTCCGTAACAAAAACATTGGACTCTGATTGAACAAGCACCTGGTGTCTGTGTCAAACTTTGTCTCCAGGCCTGAAACTCTGTGTGTTTCGTCGACTAGACTCTTCAACCGCAGAATAAGTTTAGAAAAGGGGACGTAAGAAGTTTACATTCTTATATATAAAAAAATATATTTTTGCCATATGAAACTTGTTTAATTTTTCCGAAGTTCTGTTCTAAAATTTTATTTTTTTTTTTTCTGATTTCCTTGTTTTCAGTTTTTGGGTACAATTTAAAACACTGCAGTATACTTCAGTATGTACTACAGTAAACTGAAGTGAAATGTAAAAGTTAATTGTTTTAGAGCTTTACAAGTAAATGTCAAAGCATAGTTTCTACCAAATACTAAAATCAGAACAATAAGCTACAGTTCACTATTGTAAATAATATAGCAT
This sequence comes from Triplophysa tibetana, assembly GCA_008369825.1. Taxonomy (NCBI): domain Eukaryota; kingdom Metazoa; phylum Chordata; class Actinopteri; order Cypriniformes; family Nemacheilidae; genus Triplophysa; species Triplophysa tibetana. The sequence continues at coordinate 25,920,648 of CM017913.1, read as the reverse complement.
ACTAAAATATTTTTCATCCAAGTGTTCAAATTAAAAGGACTTTTATTTTGAAGAATCGCCGCGAAGACGACTGATTCATTGTAAATGCTCGTCAAATAAAAGGGGGAAATTCCAACCGAAAGTGATAAATATATTACACTGCCCAGTCCTTTAATAATAATGATTAATTGACCAGTGTATGATAGCTTAAGGTAATAAAAAAACCTTGCAATTACGCCATGGACCACTGGGGGTCAGCAAACCCCTGGATGAGAAACACAAGTTAGAAATAGGGAATGTTGCAAAAAAGTTTGATCGATTGAAGGCATTATCACCAGTATTACTATTCAATAATAGACACTGTGTATTCATATTCGATATTGTATATCGTCTAACAACAATACTTGTATTATTATGACTGCCATATATACAGACGTGTTTAAATCAGTTGGTACCCACACAGCTCATTGAAATTATGCTTCATTCCTCCTGAAGAGTGATGAAATTAAAAGCTTTGTCTCATGTATACTTGCTTGTCTTTGGTATTTCATAGAATAAAGCAAAGAAGCTTTGCAAAGAGATGAATTATTGCTTATTCTACAAAGATATTCTAAAATGGCCTGAACACATTTGTTGGTACGCTTTAGAAAAGATCATACATTATTGGATTATAGTGATATTTCGAACTCATTACTTCATTTAATTAGTATCACACATGTATCTCATCTTGTGATCAGTCATTCAGCCTATTTACATAAAGAAAAGTAATCACTGTGCTGTTTGGTTTTCTTGTGTGCACCACACTGAACATGGACCAGAGAAAGCAAAGGATAGAGTTTGTCTGAGGAGCTCAGAAAGAAAATAATAGACAAGCATGGATAAGGTGAAGGCGACAAGACCATCTCAAACCAGCTGGCTGTTCCCGAGACAACAGTTGCAAATATTATTAAGAATTTTAAGGTCTGTGGAATTGTAGCCAACCTCCATGGGTGCCGCCGCAAGAGAGCTCTGTCTCATTAGCAGGTAATGAGTCCTCCAACAGGATAATGACCCAAAAGTGTCCTTCTCTGGAGAAGACACCAATCAAATCTCAGACAGCTGGAGGAGTTTGCTCAGGAAGATTGAGCCAAACTACCTGTTAATGGGTGCAGAAGTCTCATTGAGAGCTACAGAAAACCTTTGCTTGCAGCGATCGCCTCTAAAGGTTTTGCAACAAAACATTAGGTAGCTGTCCCATCATTTTTGTCCATGACATTTACATTTGTTTTATTATTTACAATATAATGTTGATTGGCGGATTCCAATTACTTATGTCAGTTTCAAGTTATTTCAGAGAAAATTTAATTTAATTTGTTTATTTGTTTAAAAAAGGCAGCGGCTATAAACAATAACCGAAAATAGCTGTGTATTCTTTGGATTAAGTAAAATTAGTAAAATATGCTATTTACTTATAATTAGTTGCAGATATTGCACCTCAGTATTGTTGTGTATTAAACATTATGCAATAATAACAGTGTATAAATCATTATATATATAGCAATTATTAAAATGGTAACTCATTGAGATATTAAAGCCCTAGACCTGCCTAACCTTAAACTATATGAATACAAATGAATTGAAAGTTTTAAATCAATTTATTGAAAACAAATGGCTATATGTCAGGTAAAAGTATTGTAGCATTTTCAACGTGAGGTTGACTAGAACCCCGATCTCCTATACAGACCTTACACTCCGTCGTGCTCCAGTATATATCTCTAGTTTGAGTTTGACATTGATAATTTTTGTCAATTTAACCCGCTCATGCTTGCATAAGCGACTTAGCTCGACATTAACTGCGTACATGCAGAAATCCATGTCTGCGCGTCTTTGTTTCCGTTCGGCACCTATTCATTGATAAACGCTTTAGAGCCACACCTTTTAACTAAGCAAAATAAATAATAAAGTTAAATGTGGCCCATCTTAAGTTGGGACTTGGAACTTCACACGTCACTCTAAATGCAAACGTATTAGTTATAACATAGCCCCTCCTCTTCTGGGTGTGCGCGCTCTACGGCAAGTCGGAGGCCCGTGTCATCTCAAATCCATATCCATCTTAACCTTGTGGAAAACAAAAAATTGGAAAGAAATCATAGAAAAACCCGATGAAAAGAAAACATATACCGAATGCAGTATGTTCCAGGAAGCTTAGTGTAAAATGTGTAATAGTCAAATTAAGTCAAGTCATGATTAAAGGTACCGTATGCTTATGAAATTCTTCATATATCTCAATGGTATTCTAGAGGTTAGTTCGGTTGGCATTATATACATGTAGTCTCTTTGACTGGTTCGAGTCGGGCCTTGACCACTTGCAGATTTTGACATTCTGTTCTTGTTATGTTCATCTTGTCACAGGAATTGTTTATTTTATATTCAGCATTTAATTCGCGGTTAATATATAAAGAAAGTCAGGAATAAGAGCTATTTTTCCACAACAAGCTACCGACATCGTCCAGACAGCCTCGCCAACAGCCTTTCAATACTCACCTTAAGGCACAACACCTGCCCACTTAAATTTCATTAGCACTGAGCCGAGCATGTAGATATAATTAATTTCACTCGACAAGGCATTTGAAACAATATAATTGGAGGTGATTAATGAAAGGCTGTTGGCGAGGCTGTCTGGACTGTGTCGGGAGCGATTGAGAAATTTTGAATATACTTTAAGTTTGTTGTGGAAAAAGAGCTCTTATTCCTGACTTCTGTATAAATTAACCGTACAAATTAAATGCTGAAATATAAATAAAGAATCCCTGTGACACAGATAAACATAACAAGATAAACATAACCAGACCAACAATGTAAAAATCTGCAAATGGTCGGAGCAGGACTCGAACCAGTCAAAAACACAACATATGATTACAAGTCAATGGAGTTAACGCCTAGGCTAACAATGAGTATATGATCAGTAGCATAAGCATAGTCAGAATTCTGTAATCATGTACCCACCCTCTTGACTTTTCAAACCTGTATGACTGTATAATGTGTAATCCGTATAAACACAAAAGAAGATATTTGAAAGAAAGTTAGTAACAGAAAACCGTTCGTCCACATTGACTTTTCTTCATACAATGAAGTTAAATGGGACCATTGGTAAATTATGAAAAAATTCGTTTTGGGGTGAACTACGGTACTTTAATCATGACTTGACTTAATTTGACATATTACATACTGCATTAGTTATATGTTTTCCTTTTCGGCGGGTTTTTCTTTCATTTCTTTCCATTTTTAGTTTTTCACAAAATTAAGCTCGATATAGATTTGAGATGAGACGAGCCTCCGACTTGCGGTAGACCTGGCAAACCCAGAAGAGGAGGGGCTATGTATATTAGCTAATACTTTGCATTTTGAGTGACGTGTGACGTAAACTAAACGTCGATCGGCGCCCGGCGTTACTTAACGCGTGGCGGGATATGACGTTAATTTACCACCAGACGGCGCTTATTTAATGCCTGGTGGCGTTAAGAAATCAGTGTTTTAATATTAATACGGCAATCCAAAGCACGCGAACTGTGATACTGTTGGCTTTCGACATTATGAGGTGTTTGTGAATAAAGCCTTGTCTTCAAATTCAAGGATTAAATGCGCTTTTGTTTATGAGTGCTGCAGCAACAATGCGCAAGTTAGGATCTCGTTTTGTCTTGAATACACGTTTTGTCAAAAAAGTATAACGAATGAACAGTCTGTATAAAAATAGTGTCCTGCTTACCATCACATCTCACGTACTTGCCCATGTATTTAGCAAAGCCTAGCAATAATAAAAACTCCAAATTAAAAACATAAATAACAAAGAAATAGAATAGCCACTGAACCGTTGTGTGAACGTCACTTTCGAGGACAGCATGGAAATTTTGAATAGTTTTGTATTGAACCGAAGCATATCCTATGAAATACACTGAAACTAATTTGGAGCCAACTGGCTGGCGAGCATGGCAAACATTGCATGAAGTTTTGACCAAAAGGAAATATAAGATATTAAGATTATTAATTTACATGGATATGTAAAAAGCAGAGTGAGACCGTCTGCACAGTGGCGCAAAAATGGGGTATACAGTATATGCGCTGCATAGGGTGCAGCACACGAGGGGGCGCCCTTGTACCAAATATTATTTGAAGTTTTCGCAGGCGCAGAACTGAACAAGACATTGAAAACAAGTTTAAATGCAAGTAAAAACGAGGACAACAATCTCCGAGTGGATGAATATTGTAAATAACCCTCAGTTATTTCATACATTTGTAATTTTATCAGTAAAACATTTATTCTGACATTATTTGTAAAGCTATTTTTTTCTAAATAATAGTTGTCTATTTAATTGAAATGTTATTTTGCCCTGCTAGGTTATTAAGCATAGAGACCTTTATTCTGAAAAATGGCGTCTTGCCTGAAATACGACTGTCCGCTCTCGTTTTGAAGTTGTTCAGAGACACGGAAGAGTGCAGAGACACGGAACCACGCGCTCATGGATTCGCATTTATACATTTAAGATTAAGGTCATTTTCAAGCGAAAATTAGGCATTTGGTCGCCGTTTGTTGGTTATTTTTTGTTGTACTTTAGTATTTTTTGTTTCTGTTGTTTAGCACCCGTTGGAAAGGAGAACAAGGTATTCATGTAAATTATACTCTCATAATGTGGCGTATCTTGTTTCCGTGATCATTTAATATGTATTTGCTTAATTTATGTGAAAAGTGTATGTTGTTAGGATAAATGTTATTATAATTTCGTATTTTTGCTGTATGTAAATGGTTTAGGTTTATTACATGAATGTGAATTATTTACATGTTTCAATATTGTTTATTCATTTGTTATAGTTCTTACGGTGTTGTGAAGTAAAAAAGGGACAAACAAACCAATAAAGGAAACCATACAACATCAGTGCAGGAGCTACATTCTTGCTATTCTCATCACTTAATCTCTGTTTAAGCTATTTATCCTGCCTGAGAGGTAGTTAATATATTAACGTAGCAGCTCTCTTGCATTTAAGAGACACACACCAAAACTGCGCGTTTCTCCTCACATGCAAAAGTGGGCATGTAGCCCATGGTATATTAAAAGATCTGTTGTGTTTTTTTGGCTAAAACTCCACAAACACACTCTGGGGACACGAGATGCTTATTTAAGATTTAGTGAAACCATTCGAACAACTTCTCCTTTAAGCTAATGGTACCGTTTAGTGTAAAACGAGAAAAAAGACTACGTCAGAAAGTAATTTTTTGCAGTGTGGTACTGTTTAGCGTGTTGATAAAATGGTAACATGCTCTCCTACTTGTCAGTCGCTTTGACTAAAGCGCCTGCCAATGAATACATGTGAATAAATGTAAGTGTAGCTGCTGAGAGCCAAAATCCTCCATCAGGTGACTTTAAACCCCCATCATAAATGTGTTATTTAAAAGAGAAGTGATATACAAGAGTGTTTGATGTGTGTAAAACATGTTAATATATGACATGAGGGATGATAGAAAAATGAGTGTTGAAATATTTGATGAATTTTAGCTTCTGTCTGCTCTGGTATTAAACATATCTGATGTAAACTGTCCTGGACACAACGGCCTGAGAAAGAAGAGGAAGAGAAAGCAAACAGAGGCGAGTACACACACACACACAAAAAAAAGTCTGGTTTCTTTTCTTCAAAACTAACATCTTTTATTTCAGTCATTGATTCATGATAAAGCACAGGCTTAATCTGATAGATTTATTCTTGTTTTTTACAGGTTCTTGTGATAAACATCTTAATCTGGACCCAAACTGAACGTTTAATCAAAATCCTCATTGATTTCATTCAGTGATTTCTATATTGTTCTTTGCTGTGTCACTGCTGATGTTGAAGCTCATTATAATCATTCTCACTATGTTTGTGGTGTTAGTTGTGTATTGTGGGCTATAACCTGAGGGACAGTGTGTAGTACAACAGTAGTGTATCATTGGTATTTTTATATCCTTTATTATACATATTTATAATTGTTTTATATGCTCTACACTTTGCTTTGCCAATAATTCATTTGAACTTTTGTAAACGCTTACAATCATGCTAATAAACATGTGATATGATTAAATGTTTGATGTTCTTATTTTATTATCCTTCTTTTTTGGTCTTATCTTGTTGTCTGTATGCTTTCATAACAGTTTGTGATATATGTGAAGAAACAGCAGGGCGTGCTGCACTGTGGAAAATGTGGGACGCTGTTTGCTTTAGCTAGACACTATATTCACAAGCAAAGGGGTCATAAGATTATTTTGATTTTGATGATCATCATAAGTGAAGAAGGTAAATATTTTAACTATGACAAATCTTGACAACGCAGAATAAAATAAAACAATTGTGAGCAATCAAGGTATCCAAATAAGCAGGATAGGGTCTGGATTGGAGCTGGTAGAGAAATACAACAAGATGGATGTGTTAATGTACTGGTGAAATCTTTCTTTGAGTTTGAATGAAGTAAGCGTAACTAAACTTAAGTAGATTTTGCATTTAATTTACTTAAAGTATTTCAGATTTTTTAAATATTTTTTCTGAATTATTTTTACTCAAATATACTTAAAGGGGCTCCCATAATAGGAAAAAATACCATGCCATTTAAAAGTGCCTCAGAGCTGTTTGCTGTCCTACATTCCTCAAAATGTCTTCGTTTGTGTTCAAGAGGGAAAAAAATCATAAAGATATTATTACTCCAATGGGATCAAAATCTGTCTGGTTACAAGCATTCTCTCAAATATCTTTCGCTATATTAAGCAGAGAAATGTATACAATTTGTAACAACTCTAAGGTCAGAAAATGATGAAGAATTAACATTTTGGGATAATATCCCTTTAAATTACTCAATTGTACCTGTAATTTATTTGAACTTCCAATATTAATAGTCTTATTATTGTTATGTTACTGCGTGTCAAGTCAAAACAATGAACAAATAAGAAGAGAGACAACTCAGTACTGGCATGAGCACAGTTAATGCTCAACGCATTATACATAATAACAACAATTTAACTTTTAAAAAAATGAAGTTAAATTAACTTATTTACATTTAGTGACTTTCTTTGTTGGCTTTTACGGTGTGAGATGTGATGGTCACTGTTTCTCACTCCAAATTCTCTGAATTGCAAAAGCTGTTGAAGAGTTTGTGAATATTGGATCGAATGCAGCACCATTTCGCAGCGGCTCGGTTTTCACAACATAAGCGATGAGAATGTGTCAGAAATGGGGTCTGAATCAGAAGCGGGTTAAACAAGACTTTATAAAACACCCGGGAACAGTCACAGTATAAGTCATTTCACACAGGGTAATGGGCACGGCTAGAGGAACAGGGCTTGGTGGCCTGGGAGCTCAGAGCTATGTTTTTGTAGCAGGGTGAACCACATGATTCCTACGTGGTCAGCTGAATTCATTTGGTTTGATTGAGTTGTGGGTATATATGAGCAAACTCCGCTCACTTGGATGTGCTTCATGGTTGGCACTGCCTTTTCTGTTGACTTCATCAGCTGTCGCAAAATAATATAGACTATGCTAATGTCTATGCTAATGTCTTGAGTTGTTACAAATATATAAAAAAGAGATTCATAAATGAGAACACCAGTGAGCTATTTATGAATGCAATGTCTTTGTCACCGAGTATATCTGCAGACTCTATCGATGTTCTCCTCGATAGCTTTAATGAAAAAGTTAAAATGCTATCGATGCCATTGCTCCAGTAAAGGTCAAGGCGATAACTGGCAGGCGTAAAGCCCCTGGAGAAACACACCAGAAGTACAAAGCATGAAAAGAACATGCAGAAAAGCTGAGCGTATGTGGCGAAAAACCAAACTTGAAGTTCACTATAACATCTATAAAGACAGACTGCATTGCCTTCATGTTGACTTAGGCAAAGCTAGACAGAATTTTTTCTCTAACATTATAAACAGCAAAATAAATAACACTCGCACCCTTTTTGCAACTGTAGAGAGACTAACAAATCCCCCTAGTCAAGTTCCGAGGGAAATGCTGTCTGATGACAAATGCAATGAGTTTGCAACTTTTTTCCTTCAAAAGATCAGTAATATCAGAATGGAAATCAGCAAAGCTCCATGCGGCAGTCAGGTCATCTGACTTCAGTACATCAGAAATTAGTTACTTTGTCTGAATTTCAGACAATTGATCTCAAAACCCTGGAGGAAACGGTACAGCATCTTAAGGCGTCCACTTGCAGCCTTGACACACTTCCCACATCCTTTTTCAAAAGAGTGTTTAACTGTTTGGAAGCGATCTCCTAAAAATAGTTAATACCTCACTGCTCTCAGGAACTTTCCCAGAGTCCCTAAAAATGCAGTTGTCAAACCTCTTCTAAAAAAGCCCATCTAGACAAAACCTTACTGTCTAACTACAGACCAATATCAAATCTTCCTTTTATAGACAAGATCATGGAAAGGTTGTCTTCATCAGCTGACCAAATTTTTGAACTCAAATGGCTACCTGGACAATTATCAGTCTGGTTTCCGTCAGCATCATAGCACAGAGACAGTGCTCATAAAGATATTAATGATATTCGATTGAATTCTGATTCAGGCAAGATATCAGTTCTGGTTTTACTAGATCTCAGTGCTGCTTTTGACACAGTAGATCACACCATACTCCTAATAGGCTGGAAACTGGGTAGGGCTTTCTGGATTGGTACTTAAATGGTTTGGGTCATACCTTAAAGGGAGAGGTTACTATGTGAACATAGGCAACCATAAATCTGACTGGACACCCATGACTTGTGGTGTTCCACAGGGCTCAATTGTAGCTCCGCTCCTCTTCAACTTGTATATGCTCCCACTTGGCCAATAATGAAAAAGTACCAAATTGCCTACCACAGCTATGCAGACGATACTCAGATCTACCTAACCCTCTCACCCAATGACTACAGGCCTGTTGACTCTCTTTGCAAATGCATTGATGAAATTAACAGATGGATGTGTCAAAACTTCCTTCAGTTAAATAAAAACAAAACTGAAGTCATTGTTTTTGGTAACAAGGATGAAACTAACAAGGTAAACACATACCTTGACTTAAGAGGTCTAAAGACACAAAGCAAGGTAAAAAATCTTGGGGTCATTTTGGAGTCTGATCTTAGTTTCAGCAGTCATGTCAAAGCAATAAGCAAATCAGCCTACTACCATCTCAGAAACATAGCCAGAATCAGATGTTTCGTCTCAAGCCAAGATTTAGAGAAACTAGTTCATGCTTTCATCACCAGCAGGTGGATTACTGTAATGGACTCCTTACAGGTCTTCCCAAAAGACCATCAGACAGCTGCAGCTCATACAGAACGCTGCTGCCAGGATTCTGACCAGGACCAAAAATCTGAGCATATCACTCCAATCCTCAGGTCCTTACAATGGTTACCAGTTACTTTTAGAATCAACTTCAAGTATTATTAGTTGTCTATAATCACTTAATGGTTTAGGATCTAAATACATCTCAGATGTGCTCATTGAATATAAACCAATCAGACTTCTCAGATCATCAGGATCAAGTCAGTTAGAGATAACAAGGCAAGGCAAGGCAAGGCAAGTTTATTTATATAGCACATTTCATACACAAGTGCAATTCAAAGTGCTTTACATAAAATGATTGACAGAAAGAATAAAACGTATCTTTAAAATGCAAATTATTTAAAACAATAAAACAGCAATAAAATTGATTAAAAATGTGAGTGTATATATAAAAGAATAAGAGCAAAATAAAAATAAATTAGAAATAGAAGTGCAGTTGATGTAAAGTAGCACAGTGCTCAGGTTGTGAATGCACAGCTAAACAAGTGTGTTTTTAATCTGGACTTAAAAGTATCTACTGTTGGTGAACGTCTGATGTCTTCTGGAAGCAGATTCCAGCTACGAGTGGCGTAATGGCTAAACGCTGACTCGCCCTGTTTTGAGTGAACCCTTGTTATCTCTAACTGACTTGATCCTGATGATCTGAGAAGTCTGATTGGTTTATATTCAATGAGCATATCTGAGATGTATTTAGGTCCTAGACCATTGAGTGATTTATAGACAATTAATAATACTTTGAAGTTGATTCTAAAAGTAACTGGTAACCAGTGTAAGGACCTGAGGATTGGAGTGATATGCTCAGATTTTTTTGGTTCTGGTCAGAATCCTGGCAGCAGCGTTCTGTATGAGCTGCAGCTGTCTGATGGTCTTTTTGGGAAGACCTGTAAGGAGTCCATTACAGTAATCCACCCTGCTGGTGATGAAAGCATGAACTAGTTTCTCTAAATCTTGGCTTGAGACGAAAACATCTGATTCTGGCTATGTTTCTGAGATGGTAGTAGGCTGATTTGCTTATTGCTTTGACATGACTGCTGAAACTAAGATCAGACTCCAAAATGACCCCAAGATTTTTTACCTTGCTTTGTGTCTTTAGACCTCTTAAGTCAAGGTATGTGTTTACCTTGTTAGTTTCATCCTTGTTACCAAAAACAATGACTTCAGTTTTGTTTTTATTTAACTGAAGGAAGTTTTGACACATCCAGCTGTTAATTTCATCAATGCATTGGCAAAGAGAGTCAATAGGCCTGTAGTCATTGGGTGCGAGGGCTAGGTAGATCTGAGTGTCGTCTGCGTAGCTGTGGTAGGCAATTTGGTACTTTTTCATTATTTGGCCAAGTGGGAGCATATACAGGTTGAAGAGGAGCGGAGCTAGAATTGAGCCCTGTGGAACACCACAAGTCATGGGTGTCCAGTCAGATTTATGGTTGCCTATGTTCACATAGTAACCTCTCCCTTTAAGGTATGACCCAAACCATTTAAGTATCAATCCAGAAAGCCCTACCCAGTTTTCCAGCCTATTTAGGAGTATGGTGTGATCCACTGTGTCAAAAGCAGCACTGAGATCTAGTAAAACCAGAACTGATATTTTGCCTGAATCAGAATTCAATCGAATATCATTAATTATTTTTATGAGCACTGTCTCTGTGCTATGATGCTGACGGAAACCAGACTGATAATTGTCCAGGTAGCCATTTGAGTTCAAAAATTTGGTCAGCTGATTGAAGACAACCTTTTCAATGATCTTGCCTATAAAGGAAGATTTGATATTGGTCTGTAGTTAGACAGTAAGGTTTTGTCTAGATTGGCCTTTTTTAGAAGAGGTTTGACAACTGCATTTTTTAGGGACTCGGGGAAAGTTCCTGAGAGCAGTGAGGTATTAACTATTTTTAGGAGATCTGCTTCCAAACAGTTAAACACTCTTTTGAAAAAGGATGTGGGAAGTGTGTCAAGGCTGCAAGTTGACGCCTTAAGATGCTGGACCGTTTCCTCCAGGGTTTTGAGATCAATTGTCTGAAATTCAGACAAAGTAACTAATTTCTGATGTACTGAAGTCAGACTGACCTGACTGCTGCATGGAGCTTTGCTGATTTCAATTCTGATATTACTGATCTTTTGAAGGAAAAAAGTTGCAAACTCATTGCATTTGTCATCAGACAGCATTTCCCTCGGAACTTGACTAGGGGGATTTGTTAGTCTCTCTACAGTTGCAAAAAGGGTGCGAGTGTTATTTATTTTGCTGTTTATAATGTTAGAGAAAAAATTCTGTCTGGCTTTGCCTAAGTCAACATTGAAGGCATGCAGGCTGTCTTTATAGATGTTATAGTGAACTTCAAGTTTGGTTTTTCGCCACATACGCTCAGCTTTTCTGCATGTTCTTTTCATGCTTTGTACTTCTGGTGAGTTTCTCCAGGGTGCTTTATGCCTGCCAGTTATCGCTTTGACCTTTACTGGAGCAATGTCATCGATAGCATTTTTTACTTTTTCATTAAAGCTATCGAGGAGAACATCAATAGAGTCTGCAGATATACTCGGTGACAAAGACATAGCATTCATAAATAGCTCACTGGTGTTCTCATTTATGAATCTCTTTTTTATAGAGACAGGTCTATCTTCAGTGGCAGGACTAATTGATATATCAAAGAAAATACAGAAATGATCAGACAGTGCCACATCTCTAATAATAGTGGATGAAATGTTTAGACCTTTGCTAATGAGCAGATCCAGAGTGTGTCCACGATTGTGTGTGGGACCGTGCACATGCTGGATCAGATCAAAAGTGTTTAAAACATTTAAAAGTTCATTTGCATTATTGTTTTCTGTCTTGTCTACATGAATATTAAAATCTCCAGCAATAACAAAGCAGTCAAATTCTGAGGATATAGCTGATAACAGTTCTGAAAAATCATCAACAAAGACTGGGGAGTATTTGGGAGGTCTGTAAATAATTGTAAACAGAATGCGTGGTGAACCTTTTAAAGCAATACTCAAGTATTCAAACGACAGGTAGTCACCAAGTAAAACTTGCTTGCAGTCAAAGAGATTTTTAAATAGAGCAGCTATTCCTCCACCTCTCCTTACAGCTCTGCAGACATTTATAAAAGTAAAGTTTGGGGGGGCAGATTCATTGAGGATTGTAGCACTACAACTATCATCTAACCAAGTTTCATTTAGAAACATGAAGTCCAGTTTGTTACTGGTGATGAGGTCATTGACCAAAAAGGATTTGTTTTTTAGGGAACGGATGTTTAAAAGTGCTAATTGAATAGTAACTGTTTTTAGATTTTTACCCCTGTCATTCTCAGAGTGACGTCTAAAAGGTATTAGATTAGATAGCTTTGCCATACGACTGGAAAAGGCCTTAGTTTTTGCGATCACTTGTCAGGACAGATATAGGGAAAACTGAAGGAACACTGGGTTCCCACTTGTTCTGTAAATATTTGAGATTGCTGGTGTTATCATAGCAGGGACCCAATTCATATCAGTTACCAGTGCTATTTGCAGTCTTGTTTAGTCCATCTCCAGCAGATGGGGGTTTGTGTGATCCCTGGCGTTGTGGCAGAGGACGGAGAGCTCTTTCAGAGGGAACAGGTTGGCCAGATTGACCCAGAGTCTTTGGTGGTTGTGGGGCCCGTCGCTTTTTAGTTGAAACCTGTGGACTCGCGACAATAGAGTGGGAGAGTTTTGTTCCAGCAAATACTAGTTCCTCCATTTTCTCTGAGAAGCTCAAAAGAGATGATGTGGTAGAGAGGGAGAAAGTGTGTAGTGAGAGGGGCTGCAAGTCTGGTGTTTCTGAAGACTGAAGTATGTTGTTTTGGCTCTCCCGGTTGTTATCCACAGAAACGTCCTTGGGTGTCGAGTCCTCGTCATCTTCTAACTGATGTGATGTCACTGGGCAGGGTACAGCCTGAGTGGTGTTATCCAAATGTCCATCCAACTGCTGAGGTGGGTCACTATGGCCAGGTGTATTTGTGCCATTTAGGAGTGGAGTAGCACACTCTACTGATGGGTGAAGAAGGGAGAAGAGGATATTGTCCTTTAGCACTCTTGAACCAAGATTGTTTGGGTGGAGGCCATCTGTTGTAAAAAGTTGTCTTTGACTCCAAAAGAGATTAAAGTTGTCAATGAAGTTCAGTCCTCTCGTGTTGCATGTTTTTTGCAGCCAAATGTTCAGACCGAGTAGCCGAGAGAACATATTCGTTCCCCGAGCTGGGAGAGGTCCACTGATGAATGACTGAACTTTTAGCTTTCCAAGCATTTCAAAGAGTTCATTAAAATCCCTTTTTAGGAGCTCTGACTGCTCTTTTCGAGTATCATTTTTCCCCACATGTATGACAATCCGATTTACAGACTTGTGTTGTTTCAGGATGTTTGACAGTTCCTTGCTTACATCAGCAATCATCGCTTGAGGGAAAAAGTATGTACGTATGGCCCTGCCACGAAGGTTTCTGATAATAGAGTCCCCCACTATCAGAGTATTTGGCTCGGGTGCTTTCTGAGCAGAGTGTCGTTGCCTGTTTGACACAGAGAGTCTGCCAACTGCAGTGTCCACCTTTGATTTTTGCCTGACCACATTTGGGGATTCTTCACCCATATTCATTAGTGCCTCAAATCTATTTTTAAGATGTATAGGGGGTGGCAGAGTACCAACAGTGTCTTGTCGAGTCTTAGCCATATCTGGGGTAGAGGAAGCTAATGCGGCAATTTGTGAAACTCTTGACAGTCTGATATTACGAGCATCTTTAGGTCTTGCGCCCTTTTTTTGCCAGCGGTTTGTGTCCTCAGCTACCTTTGTTTGCATCTGTACAGGTTTGTCTGAGCTCACTATAATCTCTATAAACAAAGGTTCACTCAAAACAGGGCGAGTCAGCGTTTAGCCATTACGCCACCCGTAGCTGGAATCTGCTTCCAGAAGACATCAGACATTCACCAACAGTAGACACTTTTAAGTCCAGATTAAAAACACACTTGTTTAGCTGTGCATTCACAACCTGAGCACTGTGCTGCTTTACATCAACTGCACTTCTATTTCAAATTTATTTTTATTTTGCTCTTATTCTTTTTATATACTGTATACACTCACATTTTAATCAATTTTATTGCTGTTTTATTGTTTTAAATAATTTGCATTTTAAAGATACGTTTTATTCTTTCTCTCAATCATTTTATGTAAAGCACTTTGAATTGCACTTGTGTATGAAATGTGCTATATAAATAAACTTGCCTTGCCTTGCCTAATGTGTTGGTTTCTGCTTAAGTGATTTTTGGTTTGTCTAACAGGTTGTGACCACGTCAAAGGGTTTCAATAATCCGGTGGAGCTAAAAGGCTTACCACGTGGCTGCTTTGCTTCTTGCCTTTATTTGAATTCTAAATGCCTAGTACTGGTCACGGCTTGTACTGTGCGAGTAGCCTATGTACTTCGTTTGCATGTCCACCGCCTCAGTGGCACTGGTGCTACTGTCATCTGCTCAGTGTAGCATGTGTATGAATTTCATTTATTTTTTTGGTTTATTGTAATTACTGTTTAGTTTGGATTTGGTATTTATGAATTTATTTATTTTCTTTTTTTACTAATGCGTATTGGGAGGCAGTTAGAAGTTTCCACCCTCGTTCCACTGACTGGAAGCTTTTGTTTCTTTTTTGTTTTTTTCTATATTCTTCTATTTTGGGTAACATTGTGATTAGTTAATTTTCTTTTTGCTACAGGAGTCGAGGGCCAGGGCAGGAAGCCAGCTAGTCTCAGATGGTGTGGTGGGTTCCTCGTCACAGAGTGCTGTGTACTGAAGTTTTCTCCCCTCCTGTGCTTCTTGAATCGGAGGCTGGTTGCTGGCTACCTACCCCTGGTGACCTTGCTCTCCTTAGCGTGGGCGTGTGTAAGCGTGAACTTGGGAACTATTCGCTGTCCATGTTACCCAACGATCCTATTTTAAGTATTTAACTTTGTATTGAATAAAAAAAATTTATTTCTATATACAGCCACATCTTGAGTCCCTTGTTTGCCCTATTGAATCTGTGTGCCCTTCTCTGTTTTTTTAATTTCCCTGTCAACAGGGTGGCGTAGTCTGCTTAAATTATTGTGTGTGACCCTTTCTCCATACCACTCCATCACACTTTATAAAAAAACATTCCTGGTGTGCATCTTGAGACAAAACAATGGCACTGGCTTCTTTGACAATATGTCAGGGGAAGTTATTTTCGGTTAAAACAGCTTAAACATTCATTTCATTCTGAGACTATCCATAAGGCTTGTCTGTGAAACCGGGACATATCTACATTTCGGTCCATTATTAAAAATACAGATTTTAGCTATATTTATTGCGGAAGAAAATTACATAAATCTTTATTTAATCGTTTTGGGTCACATGCAAACATGTGCCTGAATACAGGAATTCAGAAAGAAACTTATTTGTATGTACTCTGTCAATCAGTTACAAAAGTGATCAAATATGTTAATTATATCTTAACAAGATGCGTCACTGCCATTGAAACGAATGGAGAGGACCGCAATGCTCAATATGGACACCCTAGCGAATCTTTGCGTATGTTTAGTAAGTAAAGCAACATGAGAAATTATGTAAAGCGCAATTTGATCGTATGAAACAAATATATGATGCAGTTTGTCATTTATAAATGTTGTTTTTAAATATGTGCTTTAATTAGGATTTTCGCCGACGAGTGGCATGACTATGTAGTTCCACTGTAATATTTGCCATTAATACCATCCTCTCTGTGGAAAGGAACACTGATCTCAATCATGTTTTTTTTTAATGTGGTGCAGATGGCTTTACACAAGGGACATTGAGCCCAACAGCACTGACACAAGTGATCGGTCAGAATCTCATCTGCTCTGTAGTTCACATCCAGATTTACATCAATTGAATCTGTGCTGAACTCTCTGTGGATGTTATACATTACAGGAGGAAGTTCTACTATTATCATGTCTCCTAGAAGTTTGAAATCATCACCATCATGTTTCACTTCTGAGAGCATCTGTATGAAAACCTCAACCACAAATCAACATCTGAACTCTATAAAATTTTGAGTAGATTCATGTGATGCTGTCATGACTACAGACATTTACCCTGAGGTAAAAGTTACAAAGATTCGGGCCACCGAAGTTTTGTTTATCCATGTGGTTTGCATTTCTTTGATTTGAATCTCTTAACATCGAGAACACAAACAGCGAGGCCCAATTGATCGTTTTTACCAGAGGTGTGGCAAGTCACAGATGGTCAAGTCCATGCAAGCGTCAAGTTAATCAGGACGATCCGATCACGTTCAGTATTGACACTGTGCACGCCGGCTGCTGGCTTAGGGGACTCGGAACAATCTGCTTGTTTACTTATTTTATTGTTGTTGTTATTTTTATAAGCAGTAGTAGTTGGACGTAGTAGTGTAGTGGTCTTACTTCTACACACAGCAATATAAACAAAAGTGCATGTTTACCGCTTGAATCATTCTTGCTGTTTGGGGGAGAAAAAATTCATGGGGGTCGAGGGCTTTGGTGTTTTTATGTTATGTGATATGACTAACGTTAATATTCATACTTTGTAACGTTACTATTATTATACAGTAGTAGCCTATTTATTTAAGAAACGTAGAGTGTCTTAAAAATAATTGTTGCAGCACTTGTAAAACATGCTTGTTCAGATTGTAACAATTGTTAAATCAGCTAATATATGTCCCATGTTTGTTTTAATTTCTATTGTCCGAGATGACCTCCAGCATTATCAGCAGCAACATACCAAGAATACCCCTCAAAATCAGCTGCTCCCTGTAAGTTATATCAGCCCGAAGTGTTTTAAAGCCTGTTGCCTACAATCTTACAAAACAACATGTCAGGGGTCATGTTTATTTTTTAATAGTTACCATGTCCTACAGAGCAGTTCTTTATTATTCTGTATAACAGAGAGAAAAAAACTTAATGTTTGAACAACTTAGAACACGTCAATTTCTAATCTCAGAGTTATTAATAGGTCCAAAGAAATTTTTATTTTATTTTAAACGTTAAAGTGTTTTTTCTGTTATGTATCTTTTTAAACTGCATGACAGCATTGGCTGATATATCAAAACAGAAGCCTATGTATTGATAAGTATATCTGCAAGGAATTTGTTAGAATAAAAAGTATTGATGTTTTGAGCACAGCCCTATTTAACGCCTTGTTCCATGTGCCTCTTTATTACTTTGAGCACCTGCCCCCTTAAAGGTCTCTGCACGGCCCTGCTATTATATGTTTTATCTATGATGTTGTAATACGTGCTGTCCATTATAGGGCACAGTAGGGAATTTAAATCTAGTGATGGGAATCTTGGATCATTTTATTGGCAATCAAAATGAACTGATCTTTTTCATTTCATTTCAGAATATAAAGAAAATGTATGTTCAATAGCCCAGTGATGAAGTTATGATGCCTAATCGTCATCTCTGCAGTGGATGAGCAATATGCACATTTCATACCTAATATATAATCATTCATTTGAACTGCTTTTATTATTTACAGAACAAAACGTCTTGTTGTTATTGTGAGTGTACACAAAAACATTTAGACACTTGTAAGATTCGAATGATGAAATTATTCTTGTCAGGTCCGCCATCTTGTCTATGTCTTGTATATTCTTGGCCTTGGGGCGGAGCCGTGACATAGCGTAAGGTTCTTTGCGGAGAGAGAGGTTGGGCCTTTGGGATCCTCACACTCTCTCTCTGAGTCTCGTCTGTGTTTCCCCCCCATCATGGGCTTTTGTTTTTGTTCCTGTTTTTTTAGTTAAAATAAACCTTTGTTTACCCTTCACCACTGTCTGCCTGCAATTGGGTTTTCCCTGTCAAGTTCATGACAGTATGACCAAAAAGTTTTTAGAGAGTTTTTTAAGTGCAAGTGATCGCACCGGCGCGTCCTTCCGCCTGTCATGCAGTATAAGCGAGCTGCTATTCAGCTTCCACACGCTGTCCACACAAACACTTGAAAATGCGCAAAGTTAATATAGACATATACTACATACATGTATATCCATTGTGTGCGCCCGCTGAGTAACGTGTTAATAGTTGCGCTGTTTTCGCATGTTATTTGGGAGATATTGGAAGGCGTGTCCTGCTGAATTCAATTGCGTGATTTAAACGGGTATATAAGTGCGACTAACCACCGCGTGCAGCCCTCATCGCGTGAAGAGAGTAAAGACCATCGACTCTACCTGAGCGACTCCACCGAGCAACGACACAGACAAAGCACTTAAGTATTACTATTTTGCACTTATACTACTGCACTTTATTTATTCTCTTTCTTTATTTGTCTTGTACATTCCTTCATTTTTCACTATGTTTTTTCAAATCCACACTGTCATTACAACTTGTAAATCACCGGTAACACGCAGAAGGCCACGCATGGCTAAAGCTAACAATCTACGCACTTTCTCAGCATCCCAAACTACCTCCATTACCTTTCCTATTGGTTTATGGAACTGCCAATCTGCTGTAAACAAGGCAGGTTTCATCACAGCAATTGCCAAACATTCTGGTCTTTCTCTTTTAGAACTTACCGAAACCTGGATCAAACCGATCAAACACTGCCACACCGGCTGCCCTCTCGTATAACTACACTTTCTCCCACAGCCCACGCATATCAGGGAGGGGTGGAGGAACCGGACTACATATTTCTAATGACTGGAAATTCAAACAGCTGGCACCCTCTTGCAACAACACCGCCTTTGAGTCTCATGCTGTTACTGTCATCCACCCTGTTAAAACACACGTTGTAGTTATCTATCGTCCCCCAGGGCACCTTGGACTCTTCTTGGAGGAATTGGATACACTTCTGTCATCCTTCCCCGAGGATGGTACTCTTCTGGTGGTACTTGGAGACTTCAACATCCACCTGGATAAACCACAGGCCACTGACTTCAACAACCTGACTGTGTCGTTTGACCTCAAGCGAGTCCCCACTTCACCAACCCATAAATCTGGTAATCAACTTGATCTTATCTACACACGCTATTGCCTCACCCATCACTCCCAAGTCACCCCGCTGCACACGTCGGATCATTTCCTCATCACTCTTGATCTCGACTTAACTTCTCCAGACACTACACATGCCTCCCCACTGGTCACATTCCGACGCAACCTACGATCACTCTCTCCCTCCTGCTTATCCTCTGCAGTCTCTGCTACTCTCCCACCCCCTCAACAGTTCTCTCTCCTTGATGCTAACACCGCCACCCACACTCTTTGTTCCACACTAACCTCCTGCTTAGACATCTTATGCCCTCTTAGATCTAGGCCATCTAGTGCATCTCCTTCTGCCCCCTGGTTATCTGATGTTTTCGGTGAGCATCGCGCCACTCTCAGGTCTACTGAGAGAAAGTGACGAAATTTAAAGAACCTACCGACCTCTCCCTCTATCAGTCTATTCTCTCTTCCTTCTCTGCGGATGTCTCCTCTGCGAAAACCCAGTACTACCATGCTTAATTCAACTCCTCGCCTGACCAACATACTCTCTTTAAAACCTATTCTGCTCTTCTTTGCCCGCCTACCCCCCCCTCCATCGGACTTAACAGCTGACGATTTTGCGTCGTTCTTTGTAAAGAAAATGACCACCATCAGCAATCAATTCTCTGCGCCACGCCCAATCCCCAGAAACATGCTTGTTCCCCTCGTTCGCTCTCCTTTCTGAAGAGGACGTTTCCAAGGTCATTTCTTCTACCATCCGACTACCTGCCCCCTAGATCCCATCCCCACTCATCTCCTCCAGGCCATTTCTCCATCGGTTGTTCCCTCTCTGACCCACATTAATAACTCGTCCCTCACCACTGGTACATTTCCTGCACTCTTTAAAGAGGCCCGTATTACCCCACTACTAAAGAAACCTACTCTTAATCCTGCACTGTTAGAAAACTACAGACCGGTATCCCTCCTCCCCTTCGTTGCAGAACGTGTGGTATGTAACCAGCTCTCAACCTTCCTCAACCTTCCTCACCCAGAACAACCTCCTAGACAGCAACCAGTCTGGTTTCAAGAGCGGTCATTCAACTGAAACTGCGCTGCTCTCTGTCATTGAAGCCCTGAGACTGGATAAGCTTCCTCCAACTCATCTGTTCTCATCCTACTGGATCTATCTGCCGCCTTTGACACCGTTAACCATCACATCCTCCTGTCCACCCTCAAGGCGATGGAGTTCTCTGGAATGGTGCTACAATGGTTCAGGTCTTACCTCTCGGGTAGGTCCTTTAGAGTATCGTGGAGAGGTGAGGTGTCTGAGTCCCAACATCTCGACCTAGGTGTAACTCAGGGCTCAGTGCTTGGTCCGTTGCTATTCTCTGTAAACATGACATCCCTAGGCTCTGTCATTCGGAAACATGGCTTTTCCTATCACTGCTACGCGGATAATACACAACTCTACCTGTCTTTTTGCCCAGATGATCCGACTGTTTCTGCACGCATCTCAGCTTGCATAGCCGACATCTTGCTCTGGATGAACAACCATCACCTGCAGCTGAACCTTTCAAAAACAGAACTCCTTGCAAACCACGGCCAATACAAAGACTCATCATAACCTCTCCATTCAGCTGGGCTCATCAACCATCACATCTTCCAGAAAGGCAAGGAACCTGGGAGTGGTGTTCGATGATCAGCTCAACTTCACAGATCAAGCTGCCAGCACCCCCCCGTCCTGTAGATTCATCCTCTACAATATTAGGAAAATTAGACCCTTCCTATCGGAGCATGCTACACAAGTCCTAGTACAGGCTCTGGTCCTGTCCAGACTGGACTACTGCAATGCGCTACTGAGTGGACTTCCAGTTTGCACAACCAAACCACTACAGATGATTCAGAATGCTGCGGCAAGAGTTATCTTTAATGAACCGAAGAGAGCACACGTCACTCCTCTACTCATTAAGCTACATTGGCTCCCTATAGTCGCTCGCATCAAATTCGAGACTCTGCTTCTGGCCTACAAGACCATCACTGGTTCGGCACTACCTTATCTTCACTCGCTAATGCAGACATATGTAACCGCCAGATCCCTACGCTCTGCAAACGAACGGCGTCTAGTGGTGCCATCCCAAAAAGGTAAAAAATCTCCTTCGCGCACCTTCTCTGGATCTGTCCCACCCATTTGGAATGATCTGCCCGCTGCTACAAGATCTGCAGATTCTATACCCATCTTTAAGAAACGTCTGAAAACACATCCCTTCCGTCAACATCTGACTGATCTGTTCTGACTCTATATTCATAAAAAAAAATATATGAATGAATGAATGGTTCTGTATACTGTATTGGGTTATATGAGACCAGTCTTCTTTTTGATTGCACTTATGCTTTTGTTGTACTTATGCTGTCCCAATTGCTTCCATTGCCTATCCCACCTGTAAGTCGCTTTGGATAAAAGCGTCGGCTAAATGACTAAATGTAAATGTAAAATGAGTGCCTTTTTATAACTATCTTTCCAGGCAACTTTTAGTACCTCTAATTGACTTTGTTACAAAGTCTTGTTTTATAATTAGTTTAAACTAAAGAATAGAATCTTTGCTCAAGAGAGATCCTCTACAAACATCATTAAGTATTGAGGAGGCCGCTGACTTAGACTTATATTTACTCATATGAAATATTGTTGTTCAATATTTCAAAACACTATAAACTGTATTTAAGTGAAACAGAGAAACATGTTCATGTTCGTTTGTATGTTTTACTATTTTGAAACTAGAAACAAACTAAACTATACAGACACCTGATGACCCATTTTCATGACATGGGAAAAGTTTTTATGTTAATTCTCATTTAGCATTTGTACCTGCTTGCATTTGTTAATTTGACCTAAAATAGGCGGAAGTGAGAAAATAAAAGTTTTCTAAAGATTCAATGACATGTAAATCAAATTCATCAAACATCCAGTGATGATGTCATGTGAGGGTGGAGACTGAAAAACAAATGTCCAGAGGGATGTATTTATAGAAGAGAGGAGGACACACTTCAACACACTTCATATTTAAATTCTGCTCATCCACCCATACGAAACTCAATTCTCTTCTGTTCTCTCTCATAAGTCATCTCTGGAACTGCTTCATCATATTTACACAGTGACATGGAAAAACTCATTCATCTGATTTTACTTTCTGGTGAGTACAGCTAACATCATCTCATTTAACACACGCATCATGTTAACAACAAATTGAAAATAAAAAATATTTCACACTACTATTTTGAAATAAAAGACAATTCATCAACTTATTATCAGTCTGATATTCTGTAAAATGTTTCTCAACAGGTCTTGCTTCCACTTCGGGTAGTTTGGAAGGTAAAACAATTGTTCATATCTCTGATGTGCTTCATATCTCTGAAATCTCCATTTTTTATGACTTGTTTTTGCCATGAATCATGATTATCCTTTTGTTTGTCACTAGGTTTCGCAAATACCAAACCAATACAAATATTAAAGAGTGCTTCTCAACTTTGACAACATAGTATGCAAATGTTAAAAAATGTGTGTCTTTTTCCAATCCCTGAAAAACTCATGCGAGCAAAATGCAAAAAAATATGTGAAGTTACCGAAGTGAAAAAGAAATATACAAAAATCTGTTTGAAATTCATTTACTTCACGCTAAGTATAATGTTAATACTGCTATAGTCTTTGTGGTATTATATATTTGTATACTGAGGTCTGCTTAATTGGAACACCTAATTTTGCTCTTAGAAATAGAGCTGAAATCCAACTAAAGATACATTTTTAGTGTATTTGATTGTGCTTAAGTGTAACTATTCCAAGTATCCTTCAGGTACACTTTAAATGTCTTGCATTGAAAGATTGATTATAAAAATCATAAAATCCTTTTCAAAAGTGACACATTTTCATTTAAACACAGTCTCAATATAAAGACATTTAATTGTGTATGAATAGTACTCCAAATAAAGTTTAATCATAAATTTATATCAGATTGTCATGTCAGTAAATATGATAATACATTTAATCTACACTTAGTATGAAATAAACGCATTTAAATTACTTGTTTTTTCACTAGGGAAAATAAGTGCATCATTCTGTTCATGAAGTTCTGATTGTTCCTTTCTTGTTTATTAATGGCACGTTTGTGTTTTTCATAATCATCACTTATGGAATATGTTCTAAATTTTTTTGTCAATGTTGTTTCCTAGAGAATTTAGCATTGAATGGAACAGTCACACAGTCGTCCACCAATCTCACCTGGATAGCTCAAAATGCCATAGATAAAAAAAAATATGGATCTGAATACTGCTTTGCTACATCCAATCAAAGTAACCCATGGTGGAGGATGGATCTCTTGGATGTTTATAACATCAGTACAGTGATCATCACTACTCATGCCAGCTATTTGGCTCATGCCAACGGAGCCGAGATTCGTGTTGGAAACTCACTGGAAAACAACGGAAACAACAATCCTGTGTAAAGTTATTCATGAAATCACTTTTGATCGATTGGTTGGTTGATTTGAACGCAGATGAACTGATTTTCTCTCTCTCTCTCTTTCTCTCTCTTTCTCTCTCTCTCTCTCTCTAGATGTGCTGTAACTTCTGGTCTGCAAGCTGGTCAGACCATCACTTACTTATGTCGTGGGATGTTGGGACGTTATGTGAATGTGTTCATGCCTGAACGTACAGCTCATCTGTCTCTGTGTGAGGTGGAGGTGTATGGAACTGGTAAATTTGACTCATAGTTCTGTACTGTTAGAATAATTTCAAATAACCTGTTTTCACGGGTTTACATTCATATCAACAAACATTCATATCAACATTCATATTATAAATCAATAAGCTATGCATAACACCGCGTTTATTGAGACTTGCCAGGTTTCTCCAGTGCAGTGACCTCACTGATAGTCTGTCTAATAATTTAAAATGCTGCGTGAAATCGGTCAGAAGCTGTATTTTTTATCTATTTTCATGGCTGCAGAATACCTGCAACAATAGCTTTTCATTTAACTGTTTCGACGTCAATTGCATGACTTGAGCGAAACGTTGGTCCGCAAGCTGGGGCGGAGGGGGCCTTGAGAGTGGGCTGCTTCACCGGTGTCTGCGGCAAGCGCACAGAAGAGTGTCGGTGACGCGAAGACAGCTGGGCAGGCCGTCTGGGGACTAGCTACCTCATAGGGCGCAAGCGCTTCAGGTCCTCCGTGAAACGCTGGATGACGGCATCCACGGCCCACCCAAATAGACCAGAAGGAGACAACGGAGGATTCAGGAGGGCTCTCTTGTTTGCCTTCTTGAGATCTGTATGTGTCAGCCAAAGGTGACGGTGGAGTCCAACCATTAAGCCCATGGTGCGGCCGATGGCTTGGGCTATACGCTTAGTGGACATAAGCGCAAAATCCGTGGTCGCGCCATTAACCTTAAGGTCGCGCCTTAACACCGTCCGAGATCCTGACGAGGTTCTTCCCCCTTCCAGAGAACTCAGCAGCTGAGCCTGAAAACCTGGAGGACCGCCATGGTGTGTAAAGCAGAGGCAGCCTCCCCAGAGGCGGCATACTGTAACGGGGTAAGAGAAACAACACAGGCAGAATGACGATACCAACAACCTCAGTGGAGAATTTATTTCACAAATTTTAAAATAAACAGTAGAAAAGGTGAAACCCGGGGTGCTCGTGGTAGTAAGTCCACCAGTCCGTGCTCGTGCAGGTAGGTCTGAGGGTTTGTGTCTCCCTCGCTGTCCTCTCACTCTCTCGCACTGGCTGCGAATAAACCAGGACCCAGAGTGGTGTGAGCACATGGCTTTTATACCCGGCAGCTAATCAGCATCAGGTGCCGGGCCGTTTCCAAGGCTACGCTGGTCCTAGGACCGCGCCTCGCCACAATACACTTACTCTGATATAGGGCAGTCATCTGGCATGGCTTAGATGGCAGCACTGCCTCGGATCGCAGCGATGACTAATACGGAACCAGTTGTGACATAATCGCCAGCTCAATGGCGGAAATGCGCGAACAGCTGCGGGCTCCTGCCCCATCCACCAGGGAGAAAATGGCTGATTTCCTGAGGCGTGGTTGCGGGCCGACTGAGGCACAGAACACTCGCCAGTCTCCACACCATCCTGTTTCCAAAGACGCACTCAATTATACTTCTGCATTAACTTCGTCTCTAGTTTCACACGATAACGTTGGTGAACATTAAACTCACGAAACTTAAACTGACGGCATACCTGTATCTTTCATTAAATCTTAGAAGGAAAATACAGACTTTTCATGCGGCAATCACACCGTATCCGCCCTTAGCGTCTCTCCCTCTTCTCCTACCCAGACGTCTCTGCATTCTTCGTCAACAAACCGAGAATGGGGCAACCCGTCAAAATAAAAGTCCATTATAAAATTTTCCACCATTACACATTTTTTTCCATTTGAGACTTTTACTATTACACTGTCAGGCGTGCGCACATAAACAATAACTATTTAAATTGTAATTACTTGATGACCACAGATGTGTATATATATCTGCATACTAACTGATTAACTGTCTCTCAATATATGTTTTCCAGAGAATTTAGCATCGAAAGGAACAGTTACACAGTCATCCACAGCTCACCTCAATGTACCTGAAAAAGCCAAAGATGGTGCAAGATATGTTGGAGCAACATGCTGTGTTACAGTATATGAAAGTAACCCATGGTGGAGGTTAGATCTTCTGGATATTTATAACATTGGCACAGTGATCATCAGTACTGGATGGTATCCCAGTGAAACCAACGGAGCAGAGATTCATATCGGAAATTCACTGGACAACAATGGAAACGACAATCCCATGTAAAGTAATTCATGAAGTCACTTCAACACATGATTGTTGAAACACCTCTATGGAGATTCATTGATTTTCTCTCTCTCTAGATGTGCTGTTATTTCTGGTCTTCTAGTTATTCACACCATCAGTTACTCATGTCATGGGATGGTGGGACGTTATGTGAATGTGGTCAAGACTGGACCGACAAAGCGTCTTTCTCTGTGTGAGGTGGAGGTGTATGGAACAGGTAATTCATGAGTTCACCTATGAGGTATGGGTATTTAGCGTGCTGTCTGGGAAGCGGGACCCTGATCGGAGGGTGCGCTCTGGGTTCGGGCCTGTTCCCGAGTTTGGTGCACTTGCCCTGATCAGGGTTCGGCAGTTCCTACAGGAGAAGTGGCTCAAGGAGAGGAGCCGGGGAGGTGGAGGGATGTTGAAGTCTGTAGAGATGATGCAGGTAAGAGTGTCTATTTATGGGGAGCTTGCTTGAGCTGATAGGGTAGATACAGTGATTGCTGATCAGCCGGGCTGATTGTCTGCTCAGGCTCCTCCCGAACTTTGTTAATTAAACATCATTTTTTTACATATTTTAATACCATTCGATAGAACTGGGACATTGGATTCATGTTTGTAAATGTCAAATGTGATAAGGGCTGATCCGATTTAGATGATTCTTTGATTCTCTCAGTTGTGTTGTTTTATCTGCAGACTGACTGATCCTCTTTCTTTCAATATGTATTTTCTAGAGAATTTAGCATTTAAGGGAACAGCCACACAGCCATCAACATATCTCACCTGGATAGCTCAATATGCTGTAGATGGTGTAAGATATGGCTCAGTTGAAGCAGAACACTGCTCTTCTACATCATCTGAGAGTAACCCATGGTGGAGGTTAGATCTTCTGGATTATTATGATATTGATACAGTGATCATCGCTCCTAAACCATCCTGCTGTCCTGAATTTACCAATGGAGCAGAGATTCGTATCGGAAACTCACTGGTCAACAATGGAAACAACAATCCAATGTAAAGTTGTTCATGACATCACTTTCAGGGTGATTGATAGAAATGTCTGCATAGAGATTCACTGATTCTCTCTCTCTCTCTCTCTCTCTCTAGATGTGCTGTAACTTCTGGTTTTCAAGTTGGTCGCACCATCAGTCACGTATGTGATGCAATGGAGGGACGTTATGTGAATGTGGTCATGACTGGACAGACAACTCATCTCACTATTTGTGAATTGGAGGTTTATGGAAAACGTAATACATACAAATGTATACTCTTATGTTGAGCTGGCAAATATTTGACTTGACTTAATTCTGAGTTCTGCTTTGATTCTTTGGCGACCTCTTAAATATTATTTGAATTTTATTTGTATGTGATTGTTGAATTTCTGTTTCAGGTCACAGAAAGAGAACTTTTCTGAGACTGAAAATGTCCTCGAGTGGTGATGTAGCTGCTGAGAGCGACAAAATCCTCCATCAGGTGATTTAAACCCCCATCATTAATGTGTAATTAAAAAAAAAGGTGATATACAAGAGTCTTTGATATGTGTAAAACGTGCTATTAATATGAGTGATCAGAGAATGAGAATTGACAGGATATTTCATCATGTGTGTATTGAAACTGCATTTTTATGAATTTTAGCTGCAGTCTGCTCTGGGAATAAACACCTATGATGTTAAACTGTCCTGGTCACAACGGCCTGAGAAAGTAGAGGAAAAGAAGAAAGAAGAGGAAAAGAAGACAAACAGAGGTGAGCACACACCTACACATCCAAAAGGCTGGTTTCATTTATCCAAAACAAACATCTTTGGAAGTTTTTGTTCTTTTTTGCAGTCGCACTTAATTTATTTACTGGTGCTTTAAAGATAGAAACATTGAAAACACTACAGTAAGATTTTCTGTAAATCTGGTCCGATGCTATATGTTGACATATAAGTTGCAAAATAATATTATGACCCTGTGTCGTTTTCAAGCGCAATATGTGACATCAGGTTTCAGTAGATAGAGCATCATGTCTGAAGAGCAAAGGGTCGTAGGTTTGAAATGAAATGTATGGCCTGAATAAACTGTAATGGATAAACTTTGGATGAAAGCGTCTGCCAAATGATAATGTAAAACAGATAGTTCCATTCCTTGATTCTGGTTGGTCAATAGCTGTGTCATTCTTGGTCTTGTGGCAGAGTCATGGCCTTAGGTTTTTCGTGGAGAGAGGCGTTTTGACACACTTGGCCTTCAACATGCTCTCTCCGGTCCTCGTCTCTGTGGCCGCCATCTTGTTTCCTCGTATAGCTTTCCACCTGTATCTCGTTACCCACACCTGCCCATTGTCACCTTCTTTTGTTAGTCTCCCAATTTCATGCCCTTGTGTTTGCTGTCCTGTGCGAGTTCGTTTTGTAATGTTACCTAGTCGTTTCCTGTGCTACCTTGCTGTTACCTTGCCTAACCTTACCTTACCTTGCCTAGTCAGAATACCTTCTCTTGTTTAATTACCTGCCTCGTGTCGTATTTCTTATATTGTTTTCCCCATCGTGGGCTTTTGTTTTGTTATTAAAACAGGGTTTTGTTACCCCTACCGCTGCCTGCATCTAGTTTCTTCTCCTAGCGGTTCCTGACAAGATGTATGTTATTCATGATAAAGCACAGTCTGTCGTACCTTATTGCTTTCATAATCTGATTAACTTCATTATTGTTTTTTTTACAGGTTCTTGTGTTAAAGATTTTTAATCTGGACACAAACTAAACGTTTAATGCAAGTCCTCATTGATTTCATGCAGTGATTTCTATTATTGTTCTTTCTGGTGTCACTGCTGATTGTTGTCACTTTTCTGAAGCTCATTATAATCATTCTCACTATGTTTACGGTGTTAGTTGTGTATTGTGGGCTATAACCTGAGTGATAGTGTGTAGTACAACAGTTGTGTGTTTTTAGTATATTTGACATCTTTATTATTATATATATTAACACTTGTTTTATGCGTTTTACACATTTTCTTTGTCTATTAATTAATTTGCACTTTTGTAAACGCTAACAATCATGATAAGAAACATGTGACTTGAATAAATGTTCACTGTTCTTATGAACTTAATATTATTCGCGTTTGGTCTTATCTGCTTGTCTGTATGCTTTCATAATAGTCATTTTAAGAAACATATGATATATGTGAAGAAATAATAGGGTGTGCTGAACTTAACCTCAGATATATATTCGGAAAAATGTGGGGGTGGTTTGCTTTTGTCAGACAATGTGTGCACAAGGGCCAAGACCGACACCAGTTATGTTATTTTGATAATCATTATAAAGAGAAGATCGTCATTTTTTACGACAAATTTATTTGAATGTATTCAAATAAACAGGAAACTTGGCTTACTCTCTTAATATAAGTTTCATCTGCTTCAAAAGGTTCTTTGATGCCATAAAGACCCTTTAACATTTAAAAAGCTCCTTCAGATGATACTAAAGTAAGAAAGAGATTTTTCTCTAAAGGAACCTTTGACTGAATGGTTCCTTGTGGAATCAAAATTGTTTTTTCTAGGAGGTCTCTACGGAGAACCTTTAAAGCACCTTTATTTTTAAGAGTGTACGTCATGATTGTTGTCAGAGAGTCTGACCATGTGTGTACACCCCTGACTGTATTTGTACTTCTTTAACATTCATAAAAAACACTACAGGTGTACATAAATACATGATATGATATGTTTAATAAGTATTTTTGTCTTGTTCATAAAAAGGAATTCAATGGAAAAGACAAAAACATAGATAACATATGCTGACCATTTGCTGTCTGAAATATTGGCCATTGATGATTAATCATGTTCATGCAAATAAATAACAGACATAAACACGGATATTGGCAAAAACATGCATTCAGAATACTTGTATATTACAGACAGGTATTAAAGATCAACAACCAGGTGTAATTACATTGTGAGTAGCAATTTCTGTCTCATTGTCTTTCAAATGCGAATTCTGCTTCTATCCGCTTTTAGGTATTAAGTATTGTCACACTTAGGACATGAAGTCATCGAGAAAGACCTCCCGTGAAATTTGAGCGCTACTATATGAAATATTTTCGTATGCCTGTCGGTTTTGTTTTTGCTCTTGGTCTAATAGTATTTTCGGAAGTCTGCCTAATTAAACAAGTGAAACTGACATCATCTTTTAAAACCACATTAGCTGTTGCTGTCACACAAACTGTGATTTAAAAACAATGTAGGAAGAGGGGGGTCCAAGGTTGCACTGAACACCTCTGACAACCAATTGGCCACCCTGGGTGCCACCCCAAAATTTGTTTCGCTACTTGTTGTAGGGGTGAGTCCAAAAAAAATGTCCCTTTAAATGATACATTTTCTCAGTTTAAACATTTGATATGTCATCTAAGTTGTATTCTGAATAAAATATTCAAATTTGAAATTTTCACATAATTGCATTCTGTTTTTATTCACAATTTTTACAGTGTCCCAACATTTTTGGAATCGGGTTTGTATTTCTCGTTAGAACAACACATTTTTATATTCCTTAGAGAATCAAACCAGCAATAAAACAGCAATACAATTATTCATCAACGCTTCCCATTTTGTTTTGTAGCGTGTAAAACATTTTCATCTATTCTAATATCTGAAATTTCTAATCAAGATGACCAAATCATGGGCAATGATCAGCATTAATAAATTTGTTTAAATCTTGCGGTCCTATGGAATGAGTATGTTTTATATTTAAAAGTTTTTGTAGCCAACTACGCCAGCTGGGGACTTTCACACAAGGATATAAATAAACACCCAAACAAACTTAGGCACACAAGTGCATGGTACCCAGGAAGGACTGAGACAAGTTTCAGTTAAATATGAGTTCCCTTTCTGTCGGTCTCTCGACGTTGTGTCGAAAACGATAGATGGGGTTCGCTCTGACTACTATAGAAAAGGCCAACGAAATTTGGCGAATGAAATTTGCATGCCGGTCTCCATCACCTTGCAAATTTAAATTTATATTAAACACCAATGTATACACTCATTTAAGTTGTAAATGTAAGTTTTTATCTAACAATTTATTATTCTATTTTATCAAAGGTATTAAATCAGTCTCTTCACAATGAGGCAACCATAACTACACGTAGAAAACCATCACAACAGATGGATATGTATCCATTTTTAAACAAACCCCAAATAGAGTTTAACATAATTATTTTAAAAACTCATATGTCTCAGAGTAATTTTCTGATTAGTAATACATATAAGACTTCGTGATTCGTGCATCCATTTTCATTGAAAATTGATTATTTTTTGTTTAGTGCAGTTACATTTGTTAATTGATCACACAAACAAAACCATTGACAATCTGTCACACAATGTTTGTTTACCTTCAGCACAGAAGACCACACACAAGCACAGCACCATTATTGACAAGTATTTTTTGTAGAATTGTTGTATAATTTTTATACACTACTTTTTCATAAACCCATATTCAATCATAGAGGCAGAATTACCAGAGCATGAATGCAATGAGTGGAATTTCACTTGATCTCATGCTACGCAGGAACAGTCAGAGTGTCAGGCTTTGCCTTTGTTTTATTTTATTTTGGGTTTATTTCTAATTCAGTTTGCTGTGTTTTGTCTTTTGCCTTTGTCTCACGTCTGGTACCCCATTTAGGCTCTTAGTGTTGTTGATGTCCCTCACCTGCTCCTCATTTGTGTTCCCTCTATTTCAGCTTGTTTTGCCATTCTCTCCGTGTGGCGATGTAAATTGTTTGTACCGTGTTTTGCTGGCTGTTCATGGAGTTTACCTGTTCTTCTATTCCTACATAGGATCGAGGCATCCTGTGAGCCGGTTTGGACTTATTTTTCCATTACGGCTCTCTTTTTGTTCTCGTGTTCCTTATTTGGATTTCAGTTGGATTATTCTCTCACGGATTCTTACATTAACGGAGTTCCTGTGTTTCGGTTTGGATTTCCCTGCCTGTCTTCTTTCTCACGGAGGTTATTGCCGGCCGTGTCTCCTCAGTTCCCGTCAGGAGTGCCCTGCCGGTTTATTATTTGAACCTGTTGACTTTGTGCAAATAAACTCTGTTTAACTCACCTGCATTTGAGTCCTCTGAGTACCGGGACACAGAGCCCTTAGATAGCTGCACATCACAGATTCAATGTGTTGGACAACATCAGCTTAATTTGGCACCATTACACATTTACACTCACCTAAAGGATTATTAGGAACACCACACTAATACTGTGTTTGACCCCCTTTCGCCTTCAGAACTGCCTTAATTCTACGTGGCATTGATTCAACAAGGTGCTGAAAGCATTCTTTAGAAATGTTGGCCCATATTGATAGGATAGCATCTTGCAGTTGATTGAGATTTGTGGGATGCACGAAGCTCCCGTTCCACCACATCCCAAAGATGCTCTATTGGGTTGAGATCTGGTGACTCTGGGGGCCATTTTAGTACGGTGAACTCATTGTCATGTTCAAGAAACCAATTTGAAATGATTGGAGCTTTGTGACATGGTGCATTATCCTGCTGAAAGTAGCCATTAGAGGATGGGTACATGGTGGTCATAAAGGGATGGATATGGTCAGAAACAATGCTCAGGTAGGCCGTGGCATTTAAACGATGCCCAATTGGCACTAAGGGCCCTAAAGTGTGCCAAGAAAACATCCCCCACACCATTACACCACCACTATTGCATTAATGAGAAATTGAACAGGTGTTCCTAATAATCCTTTAGGTGAGTGTATGCATTCATGTTGTGAAATTGGAACAAAATTCACACTGAAGTGTGTGTGTGTGTGCGTGTGCGTGCGTGCGTGCGTACAGTATTTGTACAGTATTTGTGTGGACTTGTGTTTTCTCTAAATTGAATAATATTTTCTTAATGTCTTCGATACTTGTGTAATTTTGAGATTATTGAAATAATATAATATATTATTGATGCAAAATTTAATTACTTTCACTATATTTAAAATCCAAATATATTTAAATAACATTTTGATAATAATGTTTGCACAAAGAAATGTGATTTAAAATACTTATAGATTAATCTAAAGCATACTATTAAATTAAACATGAAAAACAAATAGACTAATAATCAATGTGCATGTTCATTTTAGGAGCCCCATGATGGTGATGAGTTGTTGTATCCAGGATCATCTCTTACCAAAGCACAAAGTTTGCTACTCTTGAGGTCATATGTCCTGCGACATAATCTGACAGGGGTTGCCTTAGAACATCTTTTACAAATTTTTAATGAGCATTTTCCAGGGCTGGTACCAGAAACAGTGTAACTATTTAATTAATCTTATGGTGAGTTTGGTCATTATGAACCTCATTTTTACTGTTCCTCATGTGGTAACTATTTGGGAACAAGAGAGAAAAGCCCAGTGCATTGTGATGTCTGTCAGGCAGCATTTAATCCAGATGATAATTTGAAAAATGGCAGTATTTTTCTAGTATTGAGCTTGTCACCACAACTCAGGGACATTCTTGAAAATATAAGTTTATCTTTGTCAAGGCAAACTACAGATATGACGGATGTTCTAAATTACATACAGTGTGGAGCTGAATATAGGAAACTGAGAGAAAATGAGAAATTAGGTGAGAGTGACATAAGTTTACTGTGGAATTGTGACGGAATTCGCATTTTCAGAAGCTCAAATTATCAGGTGTGGCCCATTCAATGTCAGATCATCGAACAATAGCCAAAGGACAGAAAAAGCAACATTTGTGTCCCATGTATTTGGTTTGGTGGAAAGAAACCTACAATGTCTGTTCTGCTAACCCCTTTTGTGAATGAGCTGTGTTCTCTTGAGAGGGAAGGGTTCATTTGGAAAGACTCAACACAGCAAAAACAGCAGTGTACATTTTACTCAAATCGAGTCAAATTCAACACTCAAAAAATGTACATATGACTCCCTCCGTTTTGGAGTTAAAATAACACTTTTGAAAGTGTTAAATATGTACATTACTCTCAGAATAGATTTGTACACCGTAAGAGTATATTTGTACACCCAACAGAAGTGTATGTATATCCTGCCACAGTGTAATCTTTTCCCACTAGTGTTAAAATGTACACCCTTGCAAGATTAAATAGACACCAGCAATGTGTTAATATAAATGACTACATATGAATTATTAATTTTTATTAAATGAATGAATTTTTCTGAACTAATATATTCACAATGATGAAACAAACATATATAGAAATGTGTTTTTATTCCTGATATATTAATTTTTTAAAGTTTGTTTTAAAGAACATGGATCATTTCAGAAATCCAAGACATGTATTCAACACATTGCAATTTTCCATTCAAAACATTTGAAAGCATAACTTCTCTGTTTTCTGACACATCAGAAATAAGTGCAATAATCAGTATATATATAAGATTGCAATATGAACTGAAATATACATCAATGCAAAATAGAATTTGGATGTTGGTAATGCTAAGTTCTTTTGTAAAAACATTTTCAAAGTATTCTTTTAAACTTCACATGCGAGACCATACCATTATAAAATGAACAATACTTTTTTCTAACATGTAAAACCAGACACATCTCAATTCAATTGGGTTGAATTTGTGATTACATTTTACATTCATACAAAGTTCTAGACTAAACATGTTCATGAACAAAACAATGATTTGGAACAATATACAAATGCGGTTCGTCAAACCCATATGATGCTTGTATATCAAATGGTCTAAAAATGGAATATCCTCTACTCTTTACACAAAAGCAGTGAGGATAAGACACGTATGCTTTAAAAAGTTCATCAAAGGCAGAAAGTGAAGACTTTGCCTGACATGGAAGCAGTTTTCCATCCATCACGATGTAAAAATCATGGAAGACGCTCTTCGCTGAGCCAACTGCAAGGAGATGTGGTTGATGGCCTTCAGTCTTATTAATGTGTTCAGTTAGACTACGCCAAGCCTAAATAAACAAAATATATAAGAAAACATATAACCCAATATATAACCCATGAAAGCTGACTTATGTTTCCATGCAAACCTTGTGAAACGGCACAATATGGTCCATTGCCTCTCTGATGCTTATCTTGGTAGATTTGTTCCTACCACCAGCTGAAGGTGGCAAAAGGTAGGCCAGGAGTAAAATAGAGGACTTGTCACTGTCCCATCCTGCAAAAAATAAAACATGTGGATTGACAGAAATTAGCTTATTGTGAGTAGCAGACAAATATAAACATCATCTTTACAGAAAACCTTACCTTGCCAATCGGAATCCTCGTCTTGTCTGTAACCCTGGGCATCTGAAAGCAGGCTGTTCAGATGCAAGGTCGAAGTAAGCGTTCTTGCAATGATCTTGGACTTTAGACTATCCCATTGTTCAAGAAGTCTGGAGGCTGTTTCTGTTCCAAATTTGATGTCGAAATCTTTAAGTATCTGCAACAAATATGAATTCACATTACTAAACAATACAGATCCTAGACACCACAGTTTTTCACATGAGCTAAATGTTCTCCTCTCGTTGTACTCATCAACTGTATCTTACCAATCCCTTAGAGTCGAGAAATCTGTGAAAAACTGAAAGCACTGTATTGGACTTCGCTGCATCATGAATAAGGAGGTGTGTGTGCTTGAATGTTGCTTTCATCTTTTCAAGAATCTTGATATGTTTTAGGTTTAAATCAAGGGGGTAAGTATGATTTTGACATTGG
Source organism: Triplophysa tibetana (assembly GCA_008369825.1). Taxonomy (NCBI): domain Eukaryota; kingdom Metazoa; phylum Chordata; class Actinopteri; order Cypriniformes; family Nemacheilidae; genus Triplophysa; species Triplophysa tibetana. The sequence goes on along the minus strand of CM017913.1, from coordinate 25,884,961 downwards.
TGCGGACACAAACGTGGTCTGTAGAGCCACATTGTCACTAAAGTTTAGCGCTGTTTACTTTACTAATCTAAACAATATAAAATTGTAACAATGCTTCAAATAGTTTGAAACTGTTTTTCATTGTTGTCAGCAGGATCAGTTTCCTTAGAAATACACCAATTATAAAGTGACGTGGGCTAGAGAGGCGGGACTCAAGAAAGCTAAAGCCAATTCTATTGGCGACATGTGCTACGCAGGCGGGACTAATTGCAGAGAACGAAACTTAAACATTTTGTGTACCATGAACCGCGCTATCTTTACGGTTGAAAAAGATTTTTAATTTCAATAAAATGGATACTGTAGAAATACATTTTGAATAAACATTTTAAAAAATGTAACTTAAACTAAGGTATTCTGCGTGAAAAACATATCTGTTATCATCTCTAGAGATGGCGCGTTTTTGACCAAATAGATGAAAAGGGCTGCACGTTTCTACCCACACGCATAGTTTATTTTTATACCATTACAAAACTCCCGTTGCAAAAATTCTACAATTAAACCCGTATCAACGTATCAATATTTCGCAAAAGTTTGCACCCAATGATAGCCTATGCATGAAGTAATGCATTCATAACATATAACGTTAGTTTAACAAAAATAATAACATGCATACTTATAATCCAAGTTATGCAAGGTAATAAATCCACGCGTGCAGATTCACTATGCTTACCTGTTTCCATAACGTTGAAAGATCTTATATTATGCGGATGCGTCCATTTGTTGGCTATAGGGACGTGACTCTAGTCTTTTCAAACAAATATCGCCTTGCTACTTTAATACATTTACAAACAATCAGTATGAGAATAAAAGTGTAGAATTAAAACAGTGCATGGGGTTGATCAAACAAATACAACGTCATTTATTAACCTCTAATGGTCTTTCGGAAAGGTACGCAATGTGTAAAATCACTATGTAATACTAATGCATTTGCAACATATAGATTATCAAAAAAGAATGAAATACGCTTACTTTTTAAATTATGTTTTGTTTAAGCTAATCCACGTGTTAATTCATTTAGGCTTACCTTCTGCACGTGGTGCTCAGAATCCATGCAGCCTCTTTACAAAAACCTTTAAAACAAACGTTTTTGTTTTAATAAACATAATTACACACCATATATTCCATTTTGTTTATCACACAATTTATTAAAAGATTATCCTAACGTAGCTACTGAAGGGTTTTAAAGTTATGTTTTGTATTACAATGTTCATTTAATTACAATCTACGTTTTATTACATTTTATTTCTTTTTATGGCTTACATATAATCAATAGTAGAATGTGTGTATTAGTGTGAACAATTGCGAATAAAATGTGTGCTTAAAGGGTTGGAAGATTAAGGAAGAATATTAGGGTGCAGGATGGTGTTTTCAACAGGATATGGGGGTTGGGAGTATGTGTGTGTGTTGCATTCCATGCAGGAAGGGAGGACAGGAGAGCATCCTGCACATACAACGCACATACCCATATAGCGAGGGTTTTAAGAAACAAACCATATGTGGAAACTGTGTGGGGGATGTGTGGTATTTTTCAGAATGTGTGTTGGGATATGTCTTATGCTATGTCTTATGATATGTCTCATGATATGTCTCATGATATGTCTTATGCTATGTCTTATGATATGTCTCATGATATGTTGCAGAAAACGAGGAGAATAGAATGTGTGTTTTGCGGTATCATGTGATGTGTTGCAGACAAAGGAGAATGAAGCTGAATGAAGGAAAGACGAGGCGGAGCTCTGAAGAAAGAAAATACACCCTCTCACATACATATAAAAATGATGTAAACTTTTGAAGCGGGGCTGATCTCTGATATACTCTGTGCGTAGAGTGAGTGTGTGAGACAGCCCAGCGCTGAGTTTCAAGTCAATAAACTTCAACTTTGGTACCTAATGTCCAGTAAGTCCAATTTTTGAATACGCAGGAAAGTTGATGTCCATCACTACCTTTGAACTGCGGACTCTTCTCCATGCGGTTTTCCAATTGAAGAGCCGTTGAGGATTGTGGGAAATGCACTGCTTACAGAGTTAAAAGTTTTACTCCGCAAAATAACTCCTTTTTAGATGCAGTTTTACACTTGAAGATTCAAATGTACTCCAGGTTTAACACTGGGCAACACCAAGAAATGTACACCATAAATTTAACTCCAGTGAATTTGCTGTGAAACAATGTAGAGCATATTACCAAGATGTATGCATTAATATGTAGCTCTGACTCTGTTGCCCGCACACTGTTAAGAAACACAAAACAGTTCAACGGACATTATTGGTGTGATTTCTGCTATCACATTGATGGAGGGCCTTACCCATATAGAAGACCAGAGCCTCATCTCAGATCTGAAAGAGAACATTATGATCATGCTATGGCACGTACTGTACATCTGCCAATCAAGGGTGTAAAAGGCCCATCGGAATTGATGAGATTAGAAAAGTTTCAGATGATTAATGGTTTTTGTCCCCGAATATCAGCAAAGAAGTATTGGAACCACCTGTTTCTTTTAGTTTTTGCTTTACACATACTTCTTCAGCAAACTGTGGAATTCTCTGAAGTGAGTACAGCGGAAATAGCACTGAAGAAGTTTGTAATTCAGTTTGAGGTGCTGTATGGTATCAAAAATGTGTCATTCAATGTACATCTGTTGACACACCTTGCTGCAAGTGTTAAGAACTGGGGCCCTCTGTGGGCAACATCAACATTCTCATTTGAATCTTTCAATGGTACTTTATTAAAGTACTTCAATGGAACTACACATGTTCCCGTGCAAATAGTGAAGAAATTCCTTAAGTGGAAGAGTGTGGGGAAAAGGGTAGAAAAATGTTTAGCCAACACAGAATTACGATTTTGAAGTCACAAGAAGAGGCTTTTCAGTTTGTCATCTATGACTTGTAACGTGAAAAATCTTGCTAGAAATGTCACTGTATTTGGCCCTGCTTGTAACACTGTATGTGCATCACACATCCTTGCCATTGAAGAAATTCATGGTGGTGAACTGTTCATCCTATAGTCGTTTCCTTATCGGTGAGACACTGCATCATGCAGAAGGTAGCAGGAGATTACAGAAAAGAAATAATTCTATTGCAGAATTAAAAGATGGGACATTGTGTCAAGTCCTGGGTTTAGCTTCTTATGAAAGTGACAACAACAGAGCCTCAGACAGTGATGGTGGAAAACATTGCTGTGTAGTCATGCAGAAGCTTGAAAAGTCAAGAAGACCACTGTGTAAGGACATTCAATTGAATATTTCATCAAAGTTTGTGTATGAGGTGTCTGAAACGAATTATGTGTATGCTGTAAACACAGACTCTTTCAACAGAAAATGTGTAATGGTAAATTTACAGAACAATAAAATTTGTCATAACTCTCCCAAATAAAGAGAGAGAGACTGATTTGGTGTGTATTAGGGCAGATTTTTGTGTGAATTGGGTAACAATATAAAAGGAACTACCTTTAAATTAAATGAAGAAAATGTGCTTTAAGCTTCATGTTCTCTTAGACTGTATAGAGATGTTATATTCATCCTTTGTATTTATGTGTTTTACACAATCAATGTAATCAATAATTGGTGTAATATGTTTGCATTGTCTAATAGTAACATATGTAACTACATAGATCCTTAAAAATCTGCATCAAACAGCTGTCTTGTGATTAATGATTTTATAATCATGTGAAATATGACACATAACTGTTACTTTAACTGTACATATACTTTAGTACACACTAATAAATTACACTCTTGTAGATGAATAGGAGCTATTTTGATTAGAATCTCAACAATAGTTCAAATGAAGCACAATCCATGTTGATTAACATATTTCTTTGCTCAAGTTATTATAAGTCAATACATTTAGCTGTCATGATTCCACGTCTCCTTGTCAGGTATTTCTTGGTTTTGAGGTGGAATCATACAGGATCCTCTGTTTCATGTGGGAGACAGACGATTTCTTCTCTCTCCAGTCTTGTCATCGTTCCTACCCTCCCGTTTCCTAGTTTGTGTTAATTAGATTTCCTTGAGTGTAATCCCTTGCACCTGCTCCCTCTTGTTATCTCTCCCTATAAAGAGTCCTCACGTTTCATTGTCCCGTGCGCGTTCATTGTTTGCTGTTTGCTGTTTGCTGTTTGCTGTTTGCTGTTTGCTGTATGCTGTATGCTGTATGCTGTATGCTGTATGCTGTATGCTGTATGCTGTATGCTGTATGCTGTATGCTGTATGCTGTATGCTGTATGCTGTATGCTGTATGCTGTATGCTGTATGCTGTATGCTGTATGCTGTATGCTGTATGCTGTATGCTGTATGCTGTATGCTGTATGCTGTATGCTGTATGCTGTATGATGTTCCACGCTAGTGTAAGCTGTTCTTGTTCCTGTACTTGTACCCGTATGCTGTAGGTGTTCTTGTTCTTGTTCCTGTATCTGTAAGCTAGTAAGTGTTAGTTTAGTGTTTGTACCAAGTGTTTGTTTTGTAGTTTAGTAAGTCAGTGTTTGTTGGTTAAAGTTTATATTTTATCCTGTCCTGTTTTCCCCCTCGTGGGTTTTTGTTTTGCCTGTTTGTTTAGTCTTGTTCTTTGTCTTTAAATAAATCTGTTAACCCCGTATCATCTCGTCTTGTCCTATCCCTGCCTGCAATCGGGTTCCGCCAAAGAGTTTCACGACATTTTACTGTATTGTAAGCAAGTATTTTAAAGTGAATATGCAAAATACATTTAGTGTACAGTAATAGTACTTTATATTATATACCAAATACATAAAATAAGTATTAAATGTAATTTAAGACAGGATACTTGCTAAAAGTACAATGACTTAATTCTACATATGCTTCAGAATTATTAATCAATACAACACTATAAGTGTACTTCTGTCATGTACTACAAATGCAAACTCACTTAAATTAAAAGCATGTTAAAACTTAATTGCACATTATTACAAAGCACATTTTTAAAAAGTGCACTTAAGTGTGTTTTAAAAAGATACCATGAAAATGTACTCTCTTGAATGACAGTTAAGTTGTCTTTAATGTCAGAAATATTACTAGAAGTACACTTTTAAAAAGTGTGCTTTGATTTAAAGCACACTAGAAATACACATTAAATACATGTATTTTTCACAAGGGTGAGCCTTCTCACTTTTCCCTCTCCTTTTATACTAATGCACTTGTGACGACTAAAGAAAAAGAGAAAAACTGTTTCCTTTATGTTTAGTTTCTGCCCGATAGTTAACTGATAGTTGTATAACGTAACTAACAAAGTTAGCAAGAATACCCAATTCGTTCAAAAGATAAAACGTAAAAAAAAAACTTGTTCCTCAGTTTCAAATTTGGGTATATGTGAGGTATATTTATTAAATACAAACCCAAATCATAATCCACACAAATGAAAGATAATAGTTTATTTATCTGCAGTCTTTTCTGTTCAGTCTGCTTGTTTTATTGTGTTGAACTACAGCTGTCCTGTCGTCAGTGATTTTGTTTGACAATAGCAGGGAAATGTGTTAGAATATCACACTACTGACCGTATTCTGTCGATTTTAACACTAAACAGCACACCAAAAGGACATTTTAAATTCCTTATGTAGCTGATTCTGTGCTGCTTGGTATTGGCCGCCTCCAGTATTCCCTTTGTTTTGCCTCCAGCTAATGGCGTAAGAGTGATGCAAAAGGGGTCTATATAAGGAGGTCAGGGCTGGTTTCGTCAAGATAAGGCGGAGACTAAATTGTATATTATTTTGTCGACATATACTACAAACTAAAAAAAGTCTAGATACACTTAAGCTTGCTTTATATGGGTCTAAGTTTAGGCAAACACAAAGATGTTACCTAACATCTCACAAGTAATTAGATTTGTATGTAAGCAACTATATACACATGATCTGTTATTTAATATTGTATTGTTTCCAAATCTGCTTGAATCCCAATAACCGTTAGATATTTAAGCAATAATGAATCAATAAAAAAACATATTATGTATGGTTATAAGAGCTTGATAAGTAATTTTTTTTGAAGATGTAAAATTACCTATTGTGTACTTATTGATTCTTGTTTCTGCTAACGGGTTTTTGTTTGGTGCTAATGTTGGCTGTTGTTATGACAAAAGGAAAATTTGAAGTGTCTTACTGGTTGATTAGATTATTATTTTGAAACATGTTGAGAAGATTCATATAATGATGACATGATCTTCTGTTGCAGGATTTCATTGTTCTTTTGAAAAGTTCTTTGCTCTTTTCTAAGAGAGTGTTTTCATGATGTGTCTTCTGAGCATCAGTCTTTTTCTTTAGGTCTCGCTGCTGAAGAATCCCATTTAACTTTCTCTTCAATTCTCTGATAATGCTTTTGTGAACATCTGTGATTATAATTTCAAATGAGGTTTTCCACTGAATCAGTATCTCTGCATCTGTGACTTCTGACAGAAGAATTCTGAAGAGTTTTGACATTGATTCTTTCACGTCTTCACTTTTCTCGTTCAGTTTTCTTTAACAATCTCTTTCCTCAATCTCATATTTTGTTCATTTTCTATTGGTTGTGCAGTTTGTTTTCAGTATTCATAATAGCACTGCAAAGAGTCCAGGAACACTTGTTGTATTCTTTCTCCAGTCTCATGTACACTGAAATACTCAAATAATTTGAAGCTGAACCCAAAGATGGTGAGGATTTACTGAATAAGCAATTTAAGATCCCACATCATTTTATCTAATTTTGTAGCCCGGTTGAGAAATAATTTCAAATAATTCCAATGAGGATTATATTAAATGTTATGACCTGAAAATAAATGGCTTCTTGATCTGTTCTTTTAATTTATATTCATTTAAAATATTTATCCAGACTCTCAATAGCATCCTGTTTTGTGTATATTCTCCATTCATCTGTTGTTTCACATCTGAATGTTCTCTCGTGGTATTCTTCCATATCTTTCTGGAATCTGCACACAAACCACTTCCAGTAGGGCAGCTCTGATAGATCAGGAGTGATGCTCCATTCAGCATAAACTCCTCCTGCTTTCCTGTATTCTTTGTGATAGACCGACAGATCTGAGGTCTCTACTTTAAAACGGGCATGTTCCGGTGTGACTAAAGTTGTACAAAAGTCAGCAGAGAGATGCAGGGCCGGCCCTGGGCATAGGCGGAATAGGCAAATGCTAAGGGCGCCGCCCACCCCTTGGGGCGCCCGAGCGCCCAAATTATTATTTTTATGAATATATTTTAATTTTTTTATTACCAATACTACTTAAATATTATGGATTAAAAAAAGCGATCGTCCGATAAAGACAAAACTACAACATTGCTTTCCCGAATCCCGATCCACCCCGGTCCGACTGAGTGACGCATCAATCTCCCCCGCCCTGCTGAAAAACAAAACAAACATCCGTTACCTGTGTGTGATTGTGAGTGACAGATGGCCGAATTCACTGACACTGATAAGTTGTCATTATGTCAAAAAGACCGAAGCCATCTGGTGCCCAGGGAAGAAAAAAAAGAAGAGAAGAGGAAGAAAAACGCAAAAAAGACAGAGGTAGGTAATGATTAGTTTATCTATGTTGCATTAAGTTAGTTCAACGATGCCTGTAAAGTTCGCTAATTTGAATTAGCTTGAATTAGCTCATAGTTAGTCGAACTTGTGCAGTATTTTGTGGTATTTTTATTTGAATTGGCTAAATTAGTAATGTTATATGTATTATTTTTTCAGGAGATGTTTTACTTTAACTTCACTACATTTGAAAGACAAATATCGTACTTTTTACTCCATTACAATTCTGTCAAGGTCCTTGAGTAGAAAGTAGTGACATATAAATCTTTATTTAAATGAGTTCTGCATAAAATGTTGCTATGTAAATCTTTATTTAAAATGAGTCCTACATAAAATGTTGTTATATATATGGATTATATATATGGATTTATTAAAAATAGCTACATTAAAATTCAATTTAAATAAAGATTTACGTTTCTCCTCTGTTTCATGGTTATAACATCATAAAGTGTAGTTAGTAGGACATTGCTGCCATGCCAGATATACTGGAAAACAAACACTTTCAAAATTAATTTTGAAAATGTAACTACTGTATGCTAGAGAAGTGCTCAATGAATAGAATTTTGTGCATGAATACCAGATGTAATTATTCTTGCTGTTTGTGTGTTTAAGCTATAATGTGGTTTAGGTGCTGCCATATTTTTATAGTTTCACTATCATCAGCTTTTTAATAATAAAATGTAACACCCAATGGTCACATATAATCCTCCTCTTCTCTCTTCAGATGCACTTTTGAAATATCTGAACTCCGTCCCTGCAAATCCTGGGCCACCTGTTGCAGACATCTCCATCTCAGCACCGCCCAGCGATTCAGCATCAAGCACATCTCTTCCCTCCACTTCAGCACCGCCCAGTGATTCAGCATCAAGCACATCTCTTCCCTCCACTTCAGCACCGCCCAGTGATTCAGCATCAAGCACATCTCTTCCCTCCACTTCAGCACCGCCCAGTGATTCAGCATCAAGCACATCTCTTCCCTCCACTTCAGCACCGCCCAGCGATTCAGCATCAGTTTACAAAAAGGCTGCACCATTAGACCCTGCTGACTGGCCATCTGTTTTAATTGAGAAGGTAAGAACAGAGTTTGTCCTCAGAGGACCATATCATATAAAAAGCAATTTCACATTTCCGAAACAAAAAGACGGGAGAAGATGTCAGCATGACTATTTTAATAGAGTCTTAGTCAATGGAGAAAAAATCAAAAGAAGCTGGCTAATGTACTCAAAAAAGAAGGACAGTTTGTACTGCTTCTGCTGCAAAATCTTTTCTCAGAAAGATTTCAAATTGATTAAAGAAGGACTAAAGGACTGGAAAAATGCAAGCCACTTGCTCAAGGTCCATGAGGATAGCCATGAGCACAATACAAACATGGCAACATGGAAGGAATTAGAGGTTCGTCTTGCAAAAGGGTTGACCATAGATAAGCAAGAGATGGCACTCGCTGAGGCAGAGAGAAACAGGTGGCGAGAGGTGCTTACCAGACTAGTGGCAATAATTCAGTCCTTAGCTGAAAGAAACATTGCTTTAAGGGGATCCACAGACACATTAAACAAACCAGACAATGGCAATTTTCTTAAAGAGGTGGAGCTAATGGCCAAATTTGACCCAATAATGAAGCAGCATGTTGGTAGGGTGGAAAGTGGAGCTGGAAGTCACACACATTACCTGGGCAAAAGAATCCAAAATGAACTCATAGACTCAATAAGCACAAAAATACTGGAAAAAATATTGGAAGAGATCAAGACCTCAAAGTATTTCTCCATCATTTTAGATTGCACCCCTGATCTGAGTCATAAAGAACAGCTCTCTGTCATTGTCAGGATTGTTTCACTGGAAGAAGAATTGCCACAAATTAAAGAACATTTCATGGGCTTTCTTGTGGCAGAGGAGTCAACCGGGGAAAGTTTGTCTGCTCTCATCCTCAAAAGACTAGAGGAGCTGAACATCCCCTTTGAGGACTGCAGAGGACAATCCTACGATAATGGTGCCAACATGAAGGGAAAGAATAAAGGTGTTCAGGCTAGGCTGCTTCAACTGAACTCAAGGGCCTTTTTTGTCCCATGTGGTGCCCACTCCTTAAATTTGGTGGTAGCTGATGCTGCTAAGAGCTCACCAGATGCCATTGGCTACTTTGGATATGTAGCAAAATTGTTCAAACTCTTCTCAGCCTCCACCCATAGATGGGATATCCTCCTGAAACACGTCAAAACCACCCTGAAATCATGGTCAGAGACCAGGTGGGAAAGCAGGATAGACAGCATCCAGGCAGTAAGGTACCAGGCTGGGCAAGTCAGAGATGCTCTTCTGGAGGTGAGGGAAACTATTCAAGACCCTGTTGTGAAAGTTGAAGCCCAGTCTTTGGCTGAGGAGATTGGATCCTACCGCTTCTCTATTTGCACAGTCATTTGGTATGATATTCTCAACAAGATCCAGCATGTGAGTAAACAGATGCAATCACCCTCCATGCAGCTAGATGTGGCAGTTGACATGCTGAAAAAAAACAGGGAATCTCTTGACGGCTACAGAAATACTGGATTTTCTAGTGCACAGGCAACAGCCAAGGAAATGTGTGAGGAGATGAACGTGGAAGCTGTAATCAAACAAAAGCGGTTGAGAACCACAAAAAGGCACTTTGGTTACGAGGCTCCAGATGAGCCTATTGGTGATGCACTTAAAAAATTGGAAACAAATTTTTTTAATGTAGTCGTGGATACAGCCCTCTCTTCACTAGATGAGAGATTTCAGACCCTGGGGGAGGTGAATGACAAATTTGGAGTTCTCCTCAACTTTCCCAACATGTCCAAAGATGAGTTGTTAGAGCACTGTCAAACCCTGAGCACAGCTTTAAGCCATGATGGACAGCCAGACATTGATGGCAGAGAACTTGTATTAGAAATGCAAAACTTTCCACATCTGCCATCAAAAAATATGACAAACATTGAGCTCCTGACTTTCCTGCACGAGAAGAAGCTGATGGAAATTTTCCCCAATATGTGGGTCGCTCTGAGAATCTTTGCCACTCTACCTGTGACAGTCGCTGCTGCTGAAAGGAGCTTCTCTAAGCTCAAACTGATTAAAAACTACCTGAGATCTACAATGGCTCAAGAACGTCTCAGTGGACTTTCAGTCATTAGCATAAATCGTGTAGTCTCACAACAGCTGTCTTATGATGATGTCATAGATGACTTTGCTGCTAGAAAGGCAAGGCGAGTAAGACTGTAGAACATTTGCTATACATTTGCATAGTTCATTCAAGTTTGTATATAGTTATTTATTTTTTGTGCAGCACTCTTATTTATATTTTCTGGAATGTTACATATGCTGTAAGAAAGGCAAGGAAAGCAAAGGAAAGCAATGTTTCTGTAATATAGTTTTTTCTGCACTAACATAATATAATATAAACATATTTATATTGTATCTATAATACGTTGTGTGTGTGTTTCCAAAATATTTTCAAAATAAAGAAAAACAAGACAAAGCTGTGCAGTTTGTTTCCGTGTAAGTTTAATAACAAAATTCCTGGGGCACCAGGTGAAATCTTGCCTAGGGCAGCAAATTGGCCAGGGCCGGCCCTGGAGAGATGGTTTGATTGTTTGTAAAACCACCCTTTGAGTCCATCCACCCTGTGGAAAGGAACACTGTGATCTCCATCATGGTTCTCTAGTGTGTTGGTGCAGATGGCATTACAGAACGGACACTGAACCCAACAGCACTGACACAAGTGATCAATCACAATCTCATCTGATCTGTAGTTCACATCCAGTTTCTTATTAAATGAATCTGTGCTGAACTCTCTTCTGATGTCAGATATTACAGGAGGAAGTTCTGTTCTTATCACGTCTTCTAGAAGTTTGAAATCATCAACATCAGCATGTTTCAATCCACTGAAGTCCTTCACAGAGAATATCAGAACATCTGAGAGCTTCAGTGTAAAAAACTTCAACCACACCTCAACATTTCCTCTGTTCTCTTGAACATGTTGAGTAGATTCATGTGCTGTGGTCATGATCTTCTTCTGCAGGAGTTCAATGTTCTGAGTCATCTTGAGCTGAACACTGACACTGAACTGATCTCTGATGTACTGACTCACTTCATCTCTGATGAAACTCTTGAAGTGATCTTTAGGATCATGAATGTAGTCGATGTATTTGTGAAAGTTCTCCTCTTCTGCCAGTCTCTTCAGGATGTGTTTCTCCAGATTTGATCTGTTTCCATTCAGTGATGGACAGTTTGATCTCATCTCATCTGCTAAATCTCTGGCGGTCTGTTTGTAGACACTCTGTTCAGTGGGTTCTTTCAGTTTCTGACAGATGATCTCACCAAAAATAGCAGCTGATGTTGCTCCTTGACAGTATTTCTGGAAAGTTTTGTAATATTCTTCTCTCTTCTTCTTCAAAGAGAGATCGGGATCATTTGCTTCTCTGAACATCATGTGTTGGTCATTGAATGTCTTGTTTAATCTCTTAAATATAGAAAATATTAAATCTATGAAGAATTCTCTCTTAAACACATATTTTAGTGGTCCTTTCTCATACTCTGTTATTCTTCCCTTGATGTAATCTGTGAGTTGTTGAATGCAGTTGATGTTGTAACCGAGCTTTGAAATATTATATGACTGAATCATCTCGGCTGTATGATAAGAAACATCTGTGATCATGGTTCTTATTTGCGTTTCATCCTCTTTAGATAATTTAATACCAAACTTCTCTTTAGCCGCTTTGTAGACATTTTTTAAATGTTTTATAATCCCACTGGATCTCTTTAACTGAACATAATCAGAATAACTCTGCACAGTAAAGATATTCCTGATGTCCTTCCAGGTGTCAGCATGGACACTTTCATGGATGTCAATGACGAGGTCTCTGACATCTTTCAGTATGTCAATGTCTTTGATTGGAGGAGAATCATTGATGATCTTCTTCACACTCTCTCCCCAGAACAAATCAAACTCTTTCTTCAGTATTTTTTCATCGCTTGCTTTTTCTTTGAGTTTTAAAGCAAGTTCTTTGCTCTTTTCTAATAGAGTGTTTTCATGATGTGTCCCCTGAGCATCAATCTTTCTCTTCAGCTCTCGCTGTTGAAGAACCTCATTTAACTTTCGTTTTGTTTCTCTCACAATGTTCTCTTGAAGCTCTTTGATTTTTATTTCAAATGAAGTTTTCCACTGAATCAGTATATCTGCATCTGTGTCTTTCTCAAAGAATTCTAGCATTGATTGTTTCACTTCATCACCTTTCTCTTCCAGTTCATTCTGAAGGTCTGTTTCCCCAATCTCATTAATTACTTCATTGTCTATTTGGTTGTGACGTTTAGTATGAATCTTCATAATAGCACTGCGAAGAGTCCACGTCCACTTGCTGTATTCTGTCTCCACTCTCCTATACGCTGAAATCTCCAGAGAATTTCTGAAGCTGAACACAAATCGTTCATTCAGCGAAGCCTCCCAGAGATCCTGAATCCGCTGACATAAATGTGTTAGCCTCATTCCTGTTGACTTTGAGGCATATGATGCAATAGTTTTCCTTAGTTTTTCAATATTCTCACAGTAGTTTGGGTTTGGTGGTGCCATGGGTGGGCTTCCCTCCCACAGCTGAGCAAAATACTTCACATCATTCTGTACATCAAATTTAATGACATCACTGAAACATTCTGCATCAGAGACTTCATATTTAGCTGCAAGTTCTGTCATCTGATCCAGTGTCTCCAGTAGTCGCCTCCTTCCCTCCATGTTTTTGTCTCCAGCTGTGACGTCCGAAACGTTCTGGTGTATGAATATACAGCTGGGGTTCAGTGTGACCTTCTTCATCCTCAGAAAGGCCTGAACAACAATCTGAAGAATTTCCTGCATCTCAGACGGGTTTTCTCCAAAGATGTTGATCAATGTCAGATGTCCAAGACCAACAACAAATGTGGCCAGTTCATTGTCATGATGTCTTGTAGATCTTCCAGCAAGTTCTAGAGCCCGAAGACCTTCAGTATCAACAACCAAAATATAATCAAACTTCATGTGATGTTTCATCTCCTCTGAGACTTTGATCAGCTGCATGAAAGCTCCTCTGGTGCAGCGGCCGGCACTGACTGGAAACTCAAGTCCAAACATGGCATTCAACATGGTGGATTTCCCAGAGCTCTGAATCCCTAAAACTGACAGAACAAACACTCTCTGGTCTCCCAGTTTCTGGTTGAGTTTATCTAGAACAGCAGAGATCCAGATCAGAGGAACATGAGCAGCATCTCCATCCATCAGCTCCAGTGGAAATCCAGACATCATCATCTCTGCTGCAAGACTCGGAAGAGAAGAGAAGTTAAACTGAAGATCTGTTTTGTTCTTCTTCATAGTTGAACATGATTCATAGATCTGACCGATCTCTCTCATGATGTGTTCCAGGCCAAAGGCTGTTGCTTGGAGATCTGCAGATATTTGTTCAAGTTGTGTTTGTTCAGCTTTGAGTTGCTCTTCTTCCTCAGATTGAAGTTTAGCATTTTCTTCCAGTTTTAAGACTGTTGACCACTTTTTATTATACTTCTGATATAAGCCAGAAAGATCAGCTGATGTGAATTCATCGAGGAGGATTCTGAGCCATCTCAGAAAGAACATCTTAACATCATGTGAGGTCATTTGTTTAATAAAGAACTTTATAAACTCACACGTGTCAGATGTATGTTGCATTTCACGAATATTCTTCATTTCTGTTTGTTTTCTGCTTATTTCTTGTTCTAGCTCTTTCCCTTGAGGTCGATGAAGTTCTTTGTTTTTCTGACACCACAGATGCCACAGCTCACCCTGATGGGGCAGAAATGTTTCTTTGATTTCTTTCAGAGGTTTATTTTTCAGTAAACTCATCATCTTTTGTGCTTCTTCTCTTCCTCTCCTGCAGTCTTCATCAACTTCTCATCTTCTCTGATATCTCAGTGCTTGGACACGTCTTCATTGTCTGAACATTGAAGCTGATGATGAAGATGAGAGATCTTCATTAATAGCATCTGCTGAAGAGTCCAGACCACTTGCTGTATTTTCTGTCTTCATCTTAGATCTCGCAGATTCATCTTCAGTTTAGAATTAGTGGCTTTTTGTCTTTGTACAGCTCTTGTATCTGTGATGCATTTTTGTCATTTTGGTCAAGTTTTGTCAGAAGAACAACATTGACTGAAGACATTTCAGTGAGAATCTTCATCTGTGTCTCATTGTCTCCTGCATCACCATGAAGATTACAGAAGGCAACACAGTCAGTAAATGTATCTGTGTCTTTTCCAGATGGACAGTACCAGGCGATCTCCACCACTCGATCCATCAGTAGTCTGGTTCTGCTGCTGCCTGGACAGTTTCTGGTGAAGAACGTGTTGTGTTTCTCATTGATCAGACTGTTCATCAGATGAGATTTAGATGAAGACACAGAACCAAACCAGAAGAACGACACCATTTGAGTTTCTGCTTTGCACACTGACTGGACTTTACTGATGATGTCATCGTCAGTTTTTCTGATCTTCCAGCTCCATGTTTTTGTCTCCAGCTGTGACGTCCGAAACGTTTGGTGGATGAATATACAGCTGAGGAGTTCAGTGACTGACCTGCTTCATCCTCAGAAACGGCCTGAACAACAATCTGAAGAATTTCCTGCATCAGACTGTTTTCTCCAAAGATTTGATCAAACAGATGTCCAAGCACCATCAACAAATCTGGTCAGTTCATTGTCATGATGTCTTGTAGATCATTCCAGCAAGTTCTAGAGCCCGAAGACCTTCAGTATCAACAACCAAAATATAATCAAACTTCATGTGATGTTTCATCTCCTCTGAGACTTTGATCAGCTGCATGAAAGCTCTCTGGTGCAGCGGCCGGCACTGACTGGAAACTCAAGTCCAAACATGGCATTCAACATGGTGGATTTCCCAGAGCTCTGAATCCCTAAAACTGACAGAACAAACACTCTCTGGTCTCCCAGTTTCTGGTTGAGTTTATCTAGAACAGCAGAGATCCAGATCAGAGGAACATGAGCAGCATCTCCATCCATCAGCTCCAGTGGAAATCCAGACATCATCATCTCTGCTGCAAGACCGGAAGAGAAGAGAAGTTAAACTGAAGATCTGTTTTGTTCTTCTTCATAGTTGAACATGATTCATAGATCTGACCGATCTCTCTCATGATGTGTTCCAGGCCAAAGGTGTTGCTTGGAGATCTGCAGATATTTGTTCAAGTTGTGTTTGTTCAGCTTTGAGTTGCTCTTCTTCCTCAGATTGAAGTTTAGCATTTTCTTCCAGTTTTAAGACTGTTGACCATTTTTATTATACTTCTGATATAAGCCAGAAAGATCAGCTGATGTGAATTCATCGAGGAGGATTCTGAGCCATCTCAGAAAGAACATCTTAACATCATGTGAGGTCATTTGTTTAATAAAGAACTTTATAAACTCACACGTGTCAGATGTATGTTGCATTTCACGAATATTCTTCATTTCTGTTTGTTTTCTGCTTATTTCTTGTTCTAGCTCTTTCCCTTGAGGTCGATGAAGTTCTTTGTTTTTCTGACACCACAGATGCCACAGCTCACCCTGATGGGGCAGAAATGTTTCTTTGATTTCTTTCAGAGGTTTATTTTTCAGTAAACTCATCATCTTTTGTGCTTCTTCTCTTCCTCTCCTGCAGTCTTCATCATCTTCTTCATCTACTCTGATATCTCAGTGCTTGGACACGTCTTCAAGTCTGAACATTGAAGCTGATGATGAAGATGAGAGACAATCATTAATAGCTCTTCTGAGATCTTCAGACACATCTGACTGATTTCTGTCTTTCAGACCAATTTTGTATTTTCTGTTCTTCATCTTAGATCTCGCAGATTCATCTTCAGTTAAAAGTAAAATTAGTGGCTTTTTGTCTTTGTACAGCTCTTGTATCTGTGATGCATTTTTGTCATTTTTGTCAAGTTTTGTCAGAAGAACAACATTGACTGAAGACATTTCAGTGAGAATCTTCATCTGTGTCTCATTGTCTCCTGCATCACCATGAAGATTACAGAAGGCAACACAGTCAGTAAATGTATCTGTGTCTTTTCCAGATGGACAGTACCAGGCGATCTCCACCACTCGATCCATCAGTAGTCTGGTTCTGCTGCTGCCTGGACAGTTTCTGTGGAAGAACGTGTTGTGTTTCTCATTGATCAGACTGTTCATCAGATGAGATTTAGATGAAGACACAGAACCAAACCAGAAGAACGACACCATTTGAGTTTCTGCTTTGCACACTGACTGGACTTTACTGATGATGTCATCGTCAGTTTTTCTGATCTTCCAGCTCTTGTGGATTTGTCTGAATGTCCAGAGAGGAAACTCAATGTGTTGTTTGGATGGATGAGGTACAAGCAGAGGAAGAGCAAACTGACACTGAGAGAGTTTAGTGACTATCGTCTGCTTAAGAGACTATCTGCACAATGAAACACGGCCATCTGAACATCCATCGGGTGAATAGAGTTTGGTTTACTTGATACTGCATTAAACAAAGGCATTCGATCAAACAGATCTCCATCATCATCATCATAGTCATTGTCTGTTTCTTGTGTGTGATATTGTTCATTGGTGTCATTAGTTTTAATGTATCTTGCTCTGTAGTTCATCATCAGTAGTTTCTGTAGATAATTCTTCACCAGCTCATCTTCACCACAAGACTCATGAGACTGTAATGAATGTGAAGTTATCTGAAGAACATCTGAAGCTCTCAGTTTAATGTGGCTGTTGAGATGAAGCTGGTCAAAGAGTTGCTTTACTTTTTCATTAATTTCTTTTTTATTGTGTTGTTCCAATCTTTTGTCCTCTGATGAATTATATCCAACTATTCCCTGTAAAAGAAACATCATAAATGATTTGCAGTTTTCAATTGACATGTTTTTTTGGAGAAATTTTGTTTGAAACAAAACAGATATGGAGACAACAATGACTCCTAGGCCCTGGATTGTGATTTTCTATACTCAGGAGTCATCATCATCATTAGAATGTAAACTAGTGATAATTCATTTGAATAACAAAACAATTTTTTATGTTCCTAAAGGGCCATAGCCACACAAAGCCCACTTAAGTCTCTGCAATGTTCTAGATATCTAAAGAAGAACAAAATTATGTAGGTTTTAAGGGATTAAGGGTGTATTTTAGAATACACCCCCCAACAGCTCTAAGGTTCAGAATTGAACTAGAAGAGTAACGTTTTGACATTTTAAACAGTATTTGTTTTACCATATGTGAAAGAATTCCTCATTATTATGGTCATGTGGAAAGCATTTTCTTTCCCCATTAAATTTATTTTTAAATATTGTATCTCTATTTTATATTTATACTTCACTCAACACAGACCTTGCTTGTGTATTGCCATTCTCTTGAAGGTGTGTGCTCCATGCTCCTCTTCTTGATTGTGGGTTTATCTTTATAAACAAAAGAAAAATTGGAAAGTTGATGTAGGGTTTCGTTTTAACTTATCTACATTTTTAACCCCTAAGATGATTATTAGGTAAATAGAATTATTAGGGAATTTTATTTTAACGTTGTGTATTGACACAAAACTTGGAGTGTGTCATCACTGGCACATCTTGTTAGCCTCATTAAAGTTTGGGGACATTGCCATCCTAGTGGTCAAGAGATATAGCAGCATTTTATAAAATGCTTATTACAAAATCAACATTATGTAATCAGATTTACATTGATAGATTGTTTGGCTCCAGCCAAGCACTTCATAACAATTTTGTCATATTCGCCCCATATTTCTCATCCTCCTGTCTCATGTGCTGTTTTGCCACATTGTTAACAAGGCCAAAATCGAGGGGAAACTTGCCTCACCACTTCGAAAAATACTCAACCATTCACGTTTGGAATCCTTCAAACACATTCAAAAATAAAAGTAAATCCATCGAAACCATCAAGTACAATGGAAACTACGGGAATTATTCTTTGACTATATGACAAATGCATATACACAGAACACCCGGCTTAAATAAAGTGTAAAAAAAATCTTACCATTGTCATTTACATTCTTTTGGAAGTTGCTGTCCCTATTTAACCGTGTGTTGTACATTTCTCCAGTGTAGCACTGCTCTTGATTCTCATTAAACAGACACTCAATCTTCTTCATCAGTTCTCTCATCTCTGATCTGTTGTTCATGGTCTTCCTGCAGGTGTGAAATCTTCCTCCACATTTCTTCAGCAGCTTCTCCACGACAGAGTTTTTCTTCAGATCATCTATTATTGTGTTACACTCTTCTTCTCTCTCATAGATGAAGACAATCATCACAAACTGAAGAACTCTGTCACCAAATACTGTCTGTAGCCATTCTAGACCCATCTTATCAGCATATGTGAACTGACCCAGACGAACAACAAAGATGAAGGCACAGATTTCATTTTCATTCAC
This sequence comes from Triplophysa tibetana, assembly GCA_008369825.1. NCBI lineage: Eukaryota > Metazoa > Chordata > Actinopteri > Cypriniformes > Nemacheilidae > Triplophysa > Triplophysa tibetana. Next base: position 25,866,024 of record CM017913.1, on the reverse strand, counting down.
TAGTTTACAGATGAGATGATCCACAGAGTCCATTTGATGTTCAGTGAAGTCAATCATATTGATGACTGAGACATTATGTTCTAATATCTTCATCTGTACAGGATCAATCCTAGATAATTCTTTAAGAGGATGTGATTCTTCTCCCAGAAGAATGTTATCATGACCAAACTGAACAGATGTTGAGTTTCCAAACAGAGCAACAGTCAGAGAACGCTTCTTATCACCTAATGTTAAGAAGAAACAAAAAGATTTCAAACGCCACAAAATGAACACCACTATAAAACATCAAGCAAGGAAGGTCATTAGTGTTGATCTTCCTATGGGAAAGATTTTCGTCTATGTAAAACGTACTCAAATGAGGATCTTTTTCTTTGCTGCGAGGAGGACTGTGTACAGCATACGCTGCAAGAGACAAACACACAACACTTCCTGTATATCTGAACAGTAAAAAAAAATAATAGAATACATCAAGTATTGTTTGAGTATCTCACCTGCACTGTCAGTGCTGGACATCTTCCTGTTAATTGTCTTTATTTAATCTTTAGTTTTATTTTCTCCACTTTAAACACCGTATGGATTTTAAAGCCTTATAGGAATTGTTCTAACTGTTTACAGTATTTTTTCCAGTGATACGCGCTGATTCAAATCAATTTGGATAAAAGCACCTGCAAAGTGCATGTTGTAAATTGTCAGACAGAAGAGTGTGACTTTGTAATGGTGTGATATAATATACATATAAAATATATTACATATTTAATGAGGCACACACAGTAAATGAAACTGTCGGATGATACTGCGCTCATTCACACATTTATTACATTTGTTGGTTAATTGTATTGTGTCTAATAATTATTCCTATTTTTCTACACACTCATATAAAAAATATAAAAGTACTTAAATGAAAAATTTTTATCGGTGTCTGAAGATTTTATCATGTTTAGGTGATTCTTGTATTCTTTTCTTCACAAGAGCAGGAAGAGGTCTAAGTGTGAGAGTCGGACGCAAACAAATCCAGAAAGACAGCACCAGTCACATGACTCGAGACCTAAGTCTGTTTGCATATTGTGATTTGAATGCTTTCTTTTTAAAGAATTAAGGAGTGCCACAGTGATGCCCGAGAGTTTTTTAAAATAAAAATAGGTCTGTGATTAACAAAGGTGTGGTACTTACACGTTCAAGCTAATCTTTACAAATGAACATACCATTTGAGACCTAAATACAAGCCTCCGACAGCTCTTGCAACTTGCAATTAAAACATGTTTCCCGATAAGTAACTATACTGTGAATTAATCCCCCTAATAACCATTTGAGGTCTATGTCCATCCATCCATCTTCTTCCGCTTATCCTGGGCCGGGTCGCGGGGGCAGCAGTCTAAGCAGGGATGCCCAGACTTCCCTCTCCTTAGACACTTCCTCCAGCTCTTACGGGGGGACACTGAGGCGTTCACAGGCCAGCCGGGAGATATAGTCCCTCCAGCGTGTCCTTGGTCTTCCCCGGGGTCTCCTCCCGGTGGGACATGCCCGGAAAACCTTCCCGGGAAGGCGTCCAGGGGAAATCCGGAAAAGATGCCCGAGCCACCTCAGCTGGCCCCTCTCGATGTGGAGGAGCAGCGGATCTACTCTGAGCTCCTCCCGAGTGACCGAGCTTCTCACCCTATCTCTAAGGGATCGCACAGCCACCCTGCGGAGAAAGCTCATTTCGGCCGCCTGTATCCGGGATCTTGACCATAGGTGAGAGTAGGAACGTAGATTGACCGGTAACTCGAGAGCTTCGCCTTGCGGCTCAGCTCCTTCTTCACCACGACAGACCGGTACAGCGACCGCATTACTGCAGAAGCTGCACCGATCCGTCTGTCAATCTCCCGTTCCATCCTTCCCTCACTCGTGAACAAGACCCCCAGATACTTGAACTCCTCCACTTGAGGCAGGAACTCTCCACCTACCTGAAGTGACCAAGCCACCCTTTTCCGACTGAGAACCATGGCCTCAGATTTGGAGGTGCTGATTCTCATCCCAGCCGCTTTACACTCGGCTGCAAACAGTCCCAGTGCATGCTGAAGGTCCTGGTCTGATGGGGCCACCACGACGACATCATCCGCAAAGAGCAGAGATGAAATCGTGTGGTCCCCAAACCTGACGCCCTCCGGCCCCTGGCTGCACCTAGAAATTCTGTCCATAAAAATTTATTAACAGAACTGGTGACAGAGGGCGCCTTTGCCGGAGTCCAACATGCACCGGAAACAAGTCTGACTTACTGCCGGCAATGCGAACAAAGCTCCTGCACCGGTCGTACAGGGACCGGATAGCCCTTACCAAAGGGTCCCGAATCCCATACTCCCGGAGCACCCTCTACAAGATGTCGCGAGGGACACTCGAATGCCTTCTCCAAATCCACAAAACACATGTGGATTGGTTGGGCAAACTCCCATGAACCCTCCAGCACCCTGGAGAGGGTATAGAGCTGGTCCAGTGTTCCACGACCGGGACGAAAACCACACTGTTCCTCCTTAATCCGAGGTTCTACCATCGGCCGGATTCTCCTCTCCAGTACCCTGGCATAGACTTTCCCGAGGAGGCTGAGGAAAAGAAATCTATTTACACTGAGTACAAATAGCTTGCCTTGTTGGCAGATTGATTTTACAGATTTTACAGATCAAAAAGGCATTTGTTTTCAAAAAAATGGATTTAAGACTTTAAAATTATTTTTTATTCATAATTTTTAGGTTTAGGGTAAGGTTAGGTATTGGGCTTTACTATCTCAATAAGTTGCCATCATTTTAATATTTTTTATAAATATAATGATTTGTTATTATTGCATAATGTTTAATGCACAACAGTACTGAGGTGCAAATAGTAGCGTTATCTGTCACTATTTATAAGTAAAAAGAAGCTTATTAGAATTTCTAATTAATCCAAAGAAAATAGGCCCTACACCTATTTTTGGTTAGTGTAAATAGCATATCTCTAAGAAATGCTGCTATTTTCACTTAGTGTAAACAGAACTTACTACTATTTAAACTTAGTGTAAATCGCATCTGTTGCTATTTTCACTCAAAAGTGCAAATAGCCGCTGCCACATTGACCTTGGAGTGATGTAACCAGCAGTGCTAAAATGCAAACTTGCTTCTGAGTTTTGCATACAAAAGCACACCATCCCTTTGATATTATTATAGATAGTTACTTTAACCCTAATAGTGGGCTAAACCAAATTGTTAGACCCCACTGCCTGTGATCCCCTTGTATTAAACCAACTGTAGACTTGATGGTATATTTCAAGGGTCTTACCAATATAGGTATATATGGTAGTCATAATTGTCTCTAGTTCCTCAAATGAAATCAACAGGAACTAACAAAGAGATTTTACCATGTAAGAAATATAAAAAGAACAAAAAAGGATCAATTTACTGAAAAAACAGATCATGTTTTGTCAGATTTGTATTTGATTTGGATGCTGATCAGCAAGTCAAGTCAATAAAGCCCACTTGACGATTTACAACTGAATTAAAGAAAGTGTCATACACACAATACACGTTTGTATAAAACGTGTTTATAGCCCCACATTCAATATGTTAGTTTCTATTTTTGTTTTCCTCGTATGTATAAACCAAGTGTTGTATTTACTGTACTAGATAAGGTTTCTAGATTTATATATTGAAGTATTTTGCCCTCTGGTGTTGGACCGTGGAACTGAATATCTAAATATTAGCGCTCTGTACAGAAAACTGCCATTTGTGGGTTGACATTTTCAAGATTTCCTCCGATAACAAACACGAAAAGTTTCAAATATCCACCACATGTCGTGAATTGTGAAGCCCTGTATAGTATAAAGTTGTAGTCTTGCGCGCTCGAGTGTTGTATCTCGTGCAGTTATTACCTGTACATGTGGAATGGGATATCGGGTAGAGCTGTGAAGCACAGTCCTGAATACATCTGTACTTCACGTAACACTGATACTTAGAAAATGAAAATACTTTCGTTTTATATGAACTACAAAAAAGTATTAGATAAACATTAACAATAAATGTACAAACTTTGCGGACTAACATGTTGAGGAAATACTTGACGTCTTTACCATCTCGCTTTCTCACGAGCAGGAGCTAATGCTTGTCTGCTTAACTAATAAATACAAAAAACACAGACATGAACTTATATCGGCAGTCAATCACACATGAACAACAAACGTCGACAAACCGTCGCACCGCACAAGCTCAAATTGCACCTCCCGCCGGCGGGAGTTTCAAACCTCTTAACCTGTTGGGCTGTTAAGCTGCTACCTGTGGTCTGATAGACTTTTCTCTTACCTGTCAATGAGTGTTTTAAAGCTTTGTTTTACACAATCTTGCTGGTCAAAAGGCAGATTTTCTGTGTTAGAAAATTACGACTGGACATACAAATAAACCCACGATAGAACAGCTGGATAACTTCTAATTGGCTAACGCAACTGTCAATCAAGCTTATCAAGTATGGTTTATCAAGTACACATTTTTTCAGGATTTTGTTATTGAACTATTGTAAGTACTTACATGAAAAGCAATAAAACAAAAACATTTTAATAAATAAAATCTTTGTATAATAAATTGAGTCCATTTCTCATTGTGGGCGGTGCTATGCTTTTAAGCAGGGTCAATTGGCTAAGCCGCTGAGTGACAGAAACTACAGCACCCACCTTTCTCTGATTGGGCAATGCAGTGTGAACAGCCAACATTGAGTTACGACACCTTGCTTCGATCCACGACATAATGACTAGCGAATACACGGAATGTTATCCGAATTGAAATGTGTGTAAAGTGTTGAACGGATACAGTGTTTTAATAAAAATTTAGTGACGGTAACACACGATCCTCATTTAACAGCGGAATACGAATACACGTGGACACAGCGAGCAAACCCGCCATAAAACCCGAGGGTTAACGTTACATAGGAGCTCTGTCTTGCAGTGCTTTAGGTATTTTTGTTTTTTTACTCGCTACTTAAAGCGCTGCTTCTGTCTGGTGTATAACAACCTATTAAAGCAATAAGCCCCCAGAAGCAGTAGTGCATTTTATAACAACTAATGTTAAAGTCCCGCTGAAATTAAAAAGGAAAATACTTATTTTTTCATGAAATATTACAGAGTTTATAGTAAATAGCTTATCAATGTGGGTCATTTTATGTTTTAAATTCATGTACCCTAATAATCTGTTAACAAAATCTGAAAATGCACTTCCCCCCTGAAATGACGTAAATTAGAAGGCTTGGCCGGAGTATCCGTTAACTCCTCCCCTTCAACTGTATGTCTGCTGCCAGTTTCTGGGTATTTTCGGGTTACATCGGGGTATTTTATAACGGCTCAGAACTCGGCTCAACCAATCAGAATCAAGCACCAGAACTGACAGTTTTATGAAATAAATATTAAATTGCTTTTTATTTATGTATGAGTTGTTAGAATAGGACAATGTCTGATTGAAATACAACCGTTCAAAACTCATGAATCTGAGAGTGCAAAAAAATATAAATATTGAGAAAATTGCCTTAAAAATCACAAAATTGTGAATCAGAGGCACTGTGGCAGGCCTTCCACTCACAAAAGTAAAGTTTTATATATATTTACGGTAGGAAATTTACAAAATATCTTCAATGAACATGATCTTTACTTCAATTCCTAATGATTTTTGGCATAATGAAAAATCGATCATTTTGACCCATACAACGTATTTTTGTCTTTAACTAAAAATGTTCCCGTGCTACTTAAGACTGGTTTTGTGATCGAAGGTCACATATTTCCGATTTGAATAACTGATTTTTAACAACAAAGCAATTCATAAACTTTTCCATCTTGTTTTGCAGCGTTTAAAATGTTTTCATGTATTCTAAAATCTGAAAGTAATAATCAAGATTACAACATCAAGGCCAATATTCAGCATCTATGGAATGAGTATGTTTTATCGGATGTATGCTACTTTGATCCACATCACTTGAAGACACCTCTGCTACGTTGTTTCTGTTTAAATTAAACAAGTTAATAGGGTTAAACTATGTTTTCAATATTTTCAGTATTTATATTCTACAATTTATTCAATATTCATACATTTAGAACGACACGAATCTCATTACGTTGCGCAATTGTTTTGTGTACATTTGTCTAATTTTTGACAAACTCTGGGATGTAAATTATCACTTGTATCTCTAATCAGCATATCTTTATTTATAATTCCAGGACAAGGTTACACACAAATGTTTGTTTGTCCCCGATGGTAGACTTGGCCACCCCATATAGAAAACTCTAGCTCCGCCACTGCCCCACTTCCCAGTGGGAAACGCGACATCGCGACTATCCTCTTCCATTTTTTTTTTACAACAAACCATTTTTAGTTTCACAAAGAACCATTCAGTCAAAGGTTCTTTAAAGAACCAACTGCTTTTTACGTCTGAATATCCAAAGGCATGTAAATGATATTAATTGAACTTCTGCAGGGTGTCATGAGGGTGGAGATTGGATCTGGTTAGAAAAATACAACGAGAGGGATGCAATGATGTGGTGATAGAAGTGTGAAGAACCAGAGGAGGACACACTTGTGAAAATCTTCATGTGTATAGGGTAAGATACTATATCACTTACTCACATCCTACATACGGGTTGAGATGCATACATGGAGCTATGAATATAATATCGATGATAATGTATCTGGTTTTGATCCTTTGAATGACTAAGGGGCGGTTTGGACTGGCCTTAAACCTAGTCCTAGACCATCTTAAATGCAAAAGGTGTCTAAATCGATGAAGAAACTTGTACTGACATATCTTCGAATATATCCGTGTGATTGTTTTGTCTCAAGATGCCCACTAGTAATGTTTTTTGTATGCATTGATAAACGACTTAAATATCCTAATTTAACCAAGGCCTAGTTCTGTTTTGAACTAATCCAAGTCCGGGAAAACGCCTCCATGTTTTTTTTTAAAGTGATTATGAATGATGTAACGAATGTGGCACCATTAGCACCGGCTCTGTTTTCCTAACGTGAGGGATGAGAACGCTTCATCAGCCGGCTGTGACACAAAGGATTATTATTCCAGCTCAAATGACCAAAGGCTAATAGCTTCTGTCTGCTGTACCCGAACCCAAAATAAACCAGTCCATCATGAGCCCGACACAGCGTCCCCTCGCTTCCATTCACCATTCACTCTCACAATGAGCAAATCAAACATTTCACTAACACTCCTGAAAGAAATCCTCGAGCATCCATTCATCGCTGAAGCTCTGTAAGTAGGGCAGAATGTTTTCGTTTAGGGCCAGAAACGTCTTAAAGCAGAGCGTGGAGGAGGGATTACTGCAGACGGAGGATTAAGACAAGCCTTCAGATCCACAACACCAGCGTCTGCCAGGAGAACAAAATATATATCAACAGCTCACCTCAGCATCGTATCATCTTGCACCAGGAAAAATTGAAATAGTATTTTCTGAAATACTTTTGTGTGTATAAAGACATTTTGTGTTTAAATGAGAAGTAATCACATGACGTGGCAGCTTGAATGTGGAGCTCAGAGGAGAAGTGTTGTGTACTAACAGCTCAGACAGGCTTTAGCAAACTGAAGCAGACAGTTTTCAGTTCATGTGACTGTGTGGCACCTGTTATATAAGAAAGTCATTACAGCTTATTATCAAAATGTTTCTTACCTTCTGATATTTTATTATAACCAAGATCAATAGATAACAAATAGACAAACACACAGTGGGTGAAGGCGTGTGTGTGAATGTGTGTTTGTGTGTGAGAGAGAGAGAGAGAGAGAGAGAGAGAGAGGGAGAGAGGGAGAGAGGGGAGGAGCGTTGTCATCGAGATGTCCTTCATCTGAGCTCGAGGGAAGAGTGCGTTCAGATCCAACCGGAGAAATCTGAACACAGATCATCACATCAGAGTCTCAGGTATCAGTTTATATTGAACAATTATATTGAGAGTTTATGGAAGATGTTTATTGTGTGTGAATAGAGTACTGTAAATCTCTCTCTCTCTCTCTCTCTCTCTCTCTTTCTCTCTCTCTGCGTGTTTAGATCTGTAATACAGTTTAAGAGAAAAAACCCTTCTGCTTTTGTTTTTATTATGACGTGTGTTCAGGTCATCTTCTAGAAATTCACTGCTGAGATCCTGGTTGAACTCAATTTTTCGCCTTCAGATTATCAGGATCTTATTTCATTCTTACAGGAATCCTGTTTAATTCCACAAGAATCAGTACAAACAATCTAATGTCAAATAATGCAAACAGACCGCAGTGTTTAACTCATCTTTACTTACAATCATCATTAAAAAAATGTTTAAAAATCATGTAGATCTATGGAGGGCCACACCTGTAATAATAATGCAAATGTTTACAATGGAACTTAGTCTGGAATTTATTATTTGTATTATTTTGTATGAACTTTTTTCATTTTATGATCGTTCTGTATTTATTTATTATTCTCCTATGATTTGTTGTTAGTTCGATTTTTTTTCTTTGATTTAATTGCTCATTTATAAATTTATGCGATTTTCTGTGCTTTTACATACTTGTGTCGCTACACACACATGAACATAAATGTAAATATTTAAATGCATGAAATACAGTATTTTAACATTGTTTGCCAATGATCTTTTGTATATCTTACAGGTCAAAATGGGTGTATCCATAGCGCTGCTCGGCCTTGCGCACCTCGCGAGTCTATTGGCTGCCAGTGTGATGAGTCATGAAGGGGCGTGTCTGGAAGACGGTCATCACAAGGCTACGCCTGGTCCAGAGCCGCACCTGCAGGAGTGCTCTCTCTACAGAGATAGTGTGTGCACACTTTACTAAATCTGACCTGACTCAATCATATCATTACAATTATGTCTGAAAAACGTCTTTAAGGATCCAGAATGAGGAACAACATGAAATGAATGGACGGATTCATTCAGGGGTCGTTTGTAAATGTTTGTTTGTTTATTTTCAGATTCATGTTGTTCTCAGAGTCACGTTCAGGATCTTTCTGGATCTGTGGAAAAGTCTGTTTGGGATAAATGTGGTCTCCTGTCTCCACCGTGAGTCTGATTATTCTCCATCAAGAATCCATCATGAGTACAATGTTAAACCTTCACACAGAATAAAATACTGATGGATTTAATGGCTTATTGGGAAAATCTTGATTTAATCCAATCAAGCAATATTCTTTCAGTATTCTCAATATTCTTTTCTGTCACTTGTCTCTCTCTTTTTTTTAAGCTGCGAGTCTTTCCTAAAGCGTGTTGTCTGCTTTCACCGCTGTTCGCCTGATGCCGCTCGATGGCCACACCCACAGCGTGACTCCTCCCTGAAGGCGGTGCCTCTGTGCCACAGCTTCTGCAGAGACTGGTGAGACCACACCCCTGTCATCACAACAATCAATGTGTCAAACAATGTGTCAAACTGAGAACAAATTCGACTTGTCTGCAATCAAACATCAATATTATTGAAGATCTCAATATGACCTCAAACATTTCTAATCACATTTACTTATTTTACTTCTGCAATCTACATTCATTTTACACATCCAAACTCTTAATGCGTTTCAACAGTCTCTCATTTGATTCTAACAATTGAGAACTCCATCAGATCTCTTGTATATAGATATTTATTGAGAACATTGTATATGAAGATGCTTTGTTGTTGCAGGTTTGAGGCGTGTAAAGCAGACATGACATGTGCTCGGGACTGGACAGCTGATCCACGAGGTCTGAACTGTACCGGTGGATGTGTGCCGTACCAGCAGGTGACTTTATACAACACTCATTTACTCAAGAACACGACTTCTGCTCACTTGAGATCCACAGAGTGGTTGTCAAGGTGATGTTCGGTGGTTGCTAAGGTCTTCTGGGTGTTTCTATGTCTGAAGGCCCTTGCACATCGAAATTTCGGCACGTAAAACAATAAACATGACCTCACGTTGTGTCAATCACATTTACACACTGCCTCCGATTTTTCCGTCCTTCATGAGAAAATTCGGACTGGGTTCGATTATCTTTTTTTTTTTAAGCATTTTGAGATGCATTTGACAATTCAGAGACACCGTACAAACGAGCGCCAAATACGAAAAAATGCATATGAAAATTTCGGACTGTATATGCGAAGACCTTTACAGATGTGGCTGATTCTCATGGTTGCCAAGTAGCAGCTATGCAGTTGCTAGGGTGTTCTGGGTGGTTCCTTTTTTGGTTGCCTATTGGCTCAAGTCAATAGAAATCCATTCCCCCTCTGTTCCTTCCCCCGATGTGAGTTTTGCTTTTTTGATGTGATGTAATGTAATGTTTTGTTGTGTGATGTGTGTTCATATACAATAGTGTGTAAAATAATCTGACAACCTTTAATTCTGAGTCAGAAATACATGAAGAGACAGACTGACAGAATTTGTGAAGAGCTCCAGGCATGATGGACACAGCTGGAACACACATAGAAAATACTCACACAAATGATCATTCCTATCACCTGTGTGTGTTTGTGTTGTGCAGATGTATCAGCACGGACGAGACCTTTGCGAAAGTCTTTGGGGAGATGCTTTCGTGATGGTTGAAGATGACCCCGGGGAAGAGGACGGGGTCGAGGGTCACAGCTGCGGTTGTCTGACTCTCAGTCCCTCTGATGGAGAGGTGATGGCGGCTCTGAGAGTTCAGCAGGGGGACCCGGAGGAACTGGACACGACCAAGAGCGACCTGCCCCAATACAGAGCCCCCTGCCCCGCCACACAGCCAGCCACACCCCACGCCCGCAGGAGAAACAGTCTGATGCGCAAACGCTCCATCGTGACCACTGATGTGGAGGGGAGCGGGAGTGGAATGGTCTAGATCAATGTTGTTATTATTAATGTACCCCAGAACAAGATAGAAACCATAACATAAAAACACCACACAATATTACATTGAGCATGACCATGTGTCATATGGAGAAAATAAAATGCTTCAGATTTCTTAACTGCTTTTCATGATCAATAAAACCATATCACACACAGATTGAACTAGGACACAATTAGGTTTATCTGCAACTCGTCGTCTGTATATTTCCTGGCCGGAGTATTAAATGAGAGAGTATGTTTAGAGTATCCTCTCTCACATGACAGTATGTAAGAATATTGTGTTTGACTGGATGTGTTTTGACAGTCTTTAACATGAGAATGTTTGCGTCAATGAATAGATGTGTGAACATGAGGTGTTAGGTGTTTTCTGACTATTACAAGTTTCTAATGATGTCTTAGAACCTTAGAAATAAAATGTGTTTTTTAAAGTTCAAATCTCCATCTCTTTTCTCCCTTTTGAAGATGAAGTTGATCTCTTACTCATATTACTGTATTATTATTACGTTTAAAAATGCTAAACATAAATGAATAAAATATAGACCTACGGTAATGTAGAAGTCCTAGTAATGAAATGAAATATGTATAATTTTTATATTTATGAGGAACTAAAATTGATAAATCGGAATTAAATATAAATTATGCTTATGTAAAAATAATGATTAATAAGAATACGATAAAACTAACAGAATAACTAACAGTTTTTCGTGTGACACAATAGCATTATATAGCAGTCTCGATGCAGTTCGTGACATAGACACGAAATTTGGAATCTATTAAAGCGTGTTCATGGACACGAATATCCCAATGTTTTCCTGTAACTCAAAACGACTTTCAATACACAGACTGCGTGTGTTTTACATTAATATATGTATGACCTGATGTATGAAAAAGTCGTACATATTTCAGGATGCCCAAACCCTCAATTCACAATCGCCAAGGCTAATTTAGCCAAAATCCTCAAAGTCGCCTTGAAATGTTATGGACACTTACGGACAGTAGGTGGCGCCATTGACTAACGCTAAAATAAAGTGACATCATTACTGCTGCATGTGCTCATGAGTGTCTGTGGGAGAAAGAGATAATGTGTAAAGACTGTGTGGTGGAGAAGCCATGAACCCACATTTTGTCGTCATCAGTCACTTATGTGTCGTCCGCGCGCGTGCGTGTGTGTGTGAAATCCTTATTTTCCAGATGCTAAAGAAATCTTTTCCTATTCTATTAAAAAACAAGCAATCTAATAATAAGGTTCTAATACATTAATGTTCCGTAAACATTATTTAGGATGAGGACAAAGCTCCTATCTAAAAGCCAGAATGTTCTACAGGCTACAAAGTCCACCTAAAGGCCTAAAATGTCATGAAGATGGTAAACTATGATCGAAGTTCTGGAACATTCTTAGACTAAAAATGAAGGAGGCGGTGTTTAGGGAGTGCTCTTTTACGACTCTATAGAAACTTATTCAGTTTTATAATGAGTGTCCCAAACCTCCACTGCATTCTTTTAGTTAATAATGAAGGTCCTACCAAATCTCTAAAACCTTATTCAAGGGTATGGTTATTGTTATTTAGGTAAGTGTGATGACATATAATATACATTGAGATTTGACTTTATTTAAAGGGTGTATTAATTCCACACATTTGTGGGCTATTTTAAGGTAAACCATTCTGGATAGATTAGAAACATTAATGAACAATTTAAATCCAAATAAATGTAAATACAAATTCTTTACACACATTTGTAAAGATATAAGGTTGTTCTGCAATACTTCCTATTATAGCTATACGAGGAAATGAGAGAACTTAATGAACCATATTCTAGATTAAAACCCACACTGTGAGATAAAGCTAAAGATCAGCGAGGAATCTTAAAGAGGTGTTCTTCTTGATGTGTTAACAATACACATGGAACAAAACAGGTTTATAGAGAGACAGAGAGGAAATGAGGGTGCGCGAAACTTAAAGTGTGAGACTTAAAATCTCCAAAACAACCTGACATCGTGTGCGTGTGCGCGCCCGCTTCAGCTCTTTGAAGTGGCTTTCCTTGAGAGCGAGCAGAAAAACACGCAGGTGGGTCACTGACGTCATTGACACGTGGACCCGAGTGGGCTTTTCTCGCCGTGTAGAAAAGCTCGCTTTTATTTCCATACAAGCCCGGTTCCCTCCAGATCTCATTCCAACAACGCGCGCCACCGCCCAACCCTCATTCCAAAGGTCGCAGTCACTTCCCAACAAAGTTCGTTTTCCCTTAGCAGTAAAAGAATAAAATAAAAGCAGATGAGTCTGACAATGACCCCCATATAATGCATAGGCCTATAATTAATAAAGCAACATAAATTGTAATAGGTTAAGTTGTTTAGTGGTTTAGTGTTGGCACTTAAGCCTTTCACATTGATCTCTACTTACCATTATTATTGTTGTTGCTTTTTCAGGCAAAGTTCTTCTTTCAGTTACGGCTAAAGTTCATTTTAAAGTTAAAATTTAAACTTTTAAATGAATAAAACGGAACAGAACATTTAATAATGACATTCGGTTTTATTGGCTGTTGTATTCAACTTATTTCAGTTTCTAGAAAGGTTTCCTAACTCGTTATTAATGACTTCATTTGCATCATTTTTCCCCTTCAAGCATTCAATTCTATGGAAACGCACACGCACACACATCCCACTCTCTAGCAGTGGTCTTGTCCAACTTCGGAAACCCCCCCTTACTGTTCTCCAACACCACTGATCCCATAGCTGCGAAAACACGCACCGCCCAGGCATGTGGGTGGATAGTGACGTACGTGGCACCAAAAATAACCATATATGGACGTGCAGCGTGACGTCAGCAGGAAAGGCCTAGTGCCCCCGTGTTAGGTGCGTGAACGCGCTTATCAAAACACCCGATTTCGGAACGATAAACGCTGATTCAAAACAAAATCTTTGTTTACGCGAACGTTCTGTGTGTTCAAGATATATGTTGAAGTGTAGAGTTACGCAAGACTGGCAAAACAATTCTAGCCCCTTTTTTATGTGAGACAACATGTTAAGTCTCTTATGTCATGTCACAAATGAACAGCCATACACTCAAAACTTTCATTATTTCAAAACGTTTACTTAAATAAACAGCGCACACAATAAAAAACACATTGTAAACAAGTGACATTGTTAACACAAGTCAGGATCAACCCGACAAGAACAATAATTTATAAGTTAACAAACGGTTCAACAACACGACAATATCAGATGCGTTACATGGTCAAACATAAATATTGATCGTTATTGTTGACGAAGCGACCGGCCTTTCCATAGAGTCATCGGACCCGGCTCCGGGGAGCGCGGTGTCCGTTCTCGGCGTCCGATCTCTTCTGATCCGGACGAGGGTTCGAGGTGAGCTGAACGGTGTCCAGAAACACCAGTTCACAGCTCATAGAGTGTTTGTGAACTCCCCGTGTCATTCGGTCAGTGTAGAACACAAACAGTTACCAGTGTCATTTTGCAGTAAACGCTTAAAACGCCTCCATCTTACTGGCGAGCATGAGCTGACAGCCACTGTTCATGTGTCTCAGGACCTTCTGTTTGAGTTGGGCGACCTGTTCCCGCAGTACCGACGCCGTGTTGGACAGCCCGGCGTTGTCGTTCTTGAGACCCTTTACTTTGTCCTCGAGCCGGGCGATGCGCTCCAGCTTGCGCTTGCGGCACTTGGTGGCGGCCAGTCGGTTGCGGAGCTTCTTGCGTTCCGCCTTGATGCGCTCCTGGCTCTCCATGTTGATCGGGGACATGGGCGGCGATCCGTCGCTGCTGTGCATGTCCGGAACGGTCTGCGGTTCCTCCTTTAACGCCACGAAGCGATGCTGGTGGATCGCGGAGTGATGGAAGCCGTGCGCGCTTTCCTGGTGCTGGTTCTGGTGCGCGTGCGGCGGCAGGTAGTTGATGGTGGCGGACGGGTGGCTGGGTGCTGGGCAGTACGCGTTCAACGTCGTGTAAATGGGAGGCTCTGACTGCAGGGAGGAGCCGAAGACGGGCGCAGCCGTGGAGCACGTCGTCACGCCACCCGCTCCAATCGACACGTTGGGCGGAGGCATCTGGTTCATCTTGTGCAACGCATCCAACGCCTCGACGAAACCTTCCGCGAATCCCTCCTGCTCGTCGGTGATGCCCCGGCCGTACAGGTACTGACCCGGCGTGGGTGTCGTCAGGACCCCGTTGCCGTTCTGAATGATCAGTCGCTCGAGCTCGGGCGAGGCGAGTTTTAGTGACCCGACGTCAGAGCTGGTGGTCTGGTACAGGTCCGATTTGAGGTTCCGATAGGGTTCGGACAGATTTAAGTGCATCTGCTTCTGAAGTTTAAAGTCGTGTAGACTGGCGTCGGAATGACCGTAACCCAACATAAACGAGTCGTCGTGATAAAACGGCTGCTCCATTTTTGCACACATAGAGTTCTTCTGAAATGACAGTTTCGTGTCCGATGAGTTCAATGTTCGAGAGCGCAAAAGATGACGATAAAACAGCGTTCTTGTAGTCCGATGTGATGAATCTGCTCTTGAATGAATGAAACGAAAGTCCCAAAGATCACGAAATCAGAACGCCGCTCTTGTCGTCTCCCTGTGCGTTTCTTTTCCAAGAGGACGCGAAAGGAGAGCGCGATGTAGCTTTGATTTGGTCTGATGCGTTCGCTCGTGCTGATCGGGATCCCGGTTCGTTTTTATAAGCGAGCTTGGCACTGACAGCTGACCACGCCTCCGACGTCGCATACGTCAGACGCACGCATACGTCATTGTCGGGAACCGTTGGGACGGCAAACAAGCCTGAGGGCGAAGCGTGCAGAACAACGGGGAGAAATCAATCTTTAATTTGAGATGTTTTAATACATTTTATAATATTATAACACGTTGAACGTTAGTGTAGTAATCTTGAGGTCGTGTTGTGTGCTCGACAGAATAACCCCGAACTTTGAATTCACCAGGTAGGCTTAAACGCCACACTCAGACAATCAAAACGAAGTTTTATAAGAGCGATAAATATTGGTATTTTTAATTATTGTACTTAGCTGTGACTGCGTTTGTAGTTTTACTGCTGAACACAAACGTGCCGTCTACTTTTTCATTGCGTTTCATCGTTCACGTTTTGTATTGTCATCGTTTGACTGACTTTTTACTATCATCGTAATAGTGACTTAATTGTTGTTTTTGAACACGCTGAATGCGCAAGTTAGTGAAAGAAACAAACAGCCAAAGAAGAAAAAACACTGCTCGTTTTGGACGCCCGGACGCAGACTTCCTGTAGAAAGTTTACAGTCCAAATATGGGCACGGTGACGTCGGGTTCCTTTCCGAGGGAATGCGAGTAGCCCCGCCCACTTCATCTGGAGCGCTGAACAGAGGCGCGTGCTTAATCTCATCATTCATTTGAAACACCTGCTGTACAGCCCAACCCACGAGTCCAGACAAAACTCCTCTTTTATTCATACCACCACAATCACACATCTAACATTCAGACATTAAAAGACAAAAAGGAATTTATAATTGAACTAAAAGTTAAAATCATTATGTGAAATCGGTGTCACGCAGGGTTATTTAGTATCTGTTTCACGGAGAAAGAGCTTTTAGTTATACAATACAGATGCTTCTACGGTGTGTAAATTAAAACATTATTACAGTATTTAAAGTGACAGATCACCTAAAAATGATTATCGTTTACTCATCCATAAATCATAAACCTGTATTTCTTTCTTCTTCAGAACACAGAAGATATTTGAAACCACACTGAACCCTATTGAACACAAAACCACGGACATTTCTCAAAATATCTTCTTTTGTGTTCCACTCAAGAAAGACTCGCTAACATGCGTACAACCACACGAGGGGAATAAATGGTGACAGAATTTTGATTTTTGGGTGAACCTTCCTTTTCATTTTGTCTGGAATGTGTTTTTACTCTTTGTACTTTATTTTCACTTAAAGAAACGGACTCCGTGTTGGTCTCTTTCGCTCTTTTAAATTCGATCCAGTTTGTGTGATGTATGTCATCAATATTTAACAGTGATGGCGGTACAGTAACATGAATCTGAATGTTATCGGATCATTTTCATCTTCTCAGAGACGGCAGGACTCTCGGGACAGGTGACGCTCCGCTCTGCACCTGTGTGTGTGTTCGGGTACATCAGGTGTTTCATTTCCACCCACGGCAAACCAGCTCCAGAGTTCACGTAACGTATCCCATGTGTTCCCTGTGAAGTAAAGAACTCGATACAATCATCCCTGAAAGATACTGAGTTTATAAAGTTGAAGTTGTATTTGTACACGCACAGACAATAAAAGTGATATTGTTTCAGTAAAGCTCTCAAAGTCAGCAGTAAATAAAGAATAATAATAATAGAAACTACCAGGGCTATACACACCATCAAAACAATACAATACTCTATAAAAATAGAATAAAATGTACTTTGTTAAACCTTCCAATCTAATATTAAATCTACACGTAACAGCAATAAACACGCCTATTTTGACCTTTTTTATGTTAATGATACTTTAATGCTTCTAATCTCATAATTAAATTGCTTAAATTGCTTTAGCCTGAATTCAAACAACTGGGTTTGAAGGACTAATATATAACGCTCTGTATCACTGATACTTATGAAGAGTTTGTGAATATGAATTAATCTTATCCATATGATTGTGTGATCTGTGCGTGTGTAAGTATCAAGACATAATATAACATGTGTCTTCTGTCCTGATAAAAGCATTTTCCTGATACACTGAGTCCAAACTAACCTTTGAGGCCTTCACTTCAAATGATGAACTTGTCAAGATTTACAGATTGTGTTAGTTTATAGCCAGATTTGATGATGATGAGATGGTGATGAAGATCTGTTCTGTCCCACACTCTTTTGGATTTGAATGACAGTGTGTGTCCGTAGAGAAGTGTGTGTGACGCTGTCAGGCTGTTATGACATTGAGCCGACAGATCTGCAGGGGCGGTCGAATATTTACCATAAGACTGAGTGGGCTGTAAGTGTGTTTGTGTGGGGCATGATGCCATCTGGACACTGGCAGAAGTGAAAAATCCCACACAGACGGGTGAACCTGTGTGTTATGAGGCCAAGGTCAATGTGTTGTTGTTGTTGTTGTTAACCTGGTGGTTGGTACATGCAGTTCTTTGGCTGAATGTTTGTTTAATGCAGGTGAAGGGCAGGAGGTTATGATGTGCCTGACTTTATTCCAGAATTCGAACAAATTTTTCACCATGGTATACCCCTGTAAACTTAAAAAATGTCTGTGTTCCTCTGCACACACACACATAAATAAGCAAACAATGTTAATATTGAAACCCTTTAACATATTTTATTTTGCACCTTAAAGGGACAGTTCACCCAAAAGACTTTCACTTTTAGGCATATCATACATGCCTCAGAACTGTTTGTTTTCCTAAATTCATCTCATTTTATGTTCAACATAACAAAAGAAATCTACAAAATTTGTTCTACTATGGTAGCGGATGATGTACCAGTCCTGAAGATTGCGAACATTCTTCCAAATATCTTTCTTTGTGTTGAACAGAACAAAGAATCTTGAGGGTGCGTTAATGAGTTATTTTAGGGTGTAGTATCCCTTTACTGTCCTTTAAAAGAAATGGAATATAAATAATGAACTGTGTGTGTTTTCATGTTTAGGTTCACATGGGTACAAGCCAGTAAAAATCTTGTAACCCGATGATCAGCGAGAGAGAGATTTGCTTGAGGTAAGATCACGTTCGCCGTAAAGAGTGTGAAGCAACATCTTCAAAATACACACCAAAACCTCTCAAATGTTGTAAGCTATTCCGCATATTTGGATAACAGCTTTGAGACAAATATCAAATACCTCCAAACCCTTTTTAAGAACAAGATTTGATCACAGAAATGCATAGTTTAGTTTTTCCTCCAGGTACCACACACACACACATCTGTACCGTCTCTCTCTTTACAGCGGTTCTGTTCATCAGACGGTCACGTGGTCATGACTCACACAGGCCTCTGGTGTCAGAGGCTGATCAGGGGTCAGCACACACAGACAATCCCCTCAGAGCCGCTTCTGTTCGTGTGTCAGCAGAAAAACACAAGATGTTTGCTGGAGAGAGATTTGCAGAAAGAAACAGAGCCAAACAAAGAGTTGAAGAGATGTGAAGAGTCAATTGTGTCAGAAATACTCCACAAACAGAGCTGGTAATGATGAGTAAGAAATTATATTTATCTCGTGACATAACAGTCATTATGTCTTTCTATAAAACCACCTGAACTGTCTGTTGTCTATGTAGGGAGCCTTCTGAGGCCTCATCTTAATGAAAATATAATCTCATAAGTGACTAATTCAGAACAATCGATACTCAAAGAAACAAGATATTTTGTAGGGAACGTTCTTCAAACGTTATTAAAAAACGTTCCTACAGTAATGCAGTTAATTGAGCATTTTATCAACATTACATTTTATTGCTTAACGTTCCAAAAACCTTATGAAACGTTTTTACTCTTGGGAAACATTCAGGAATAAAGTTTTCACAACTTAATGCAATTTTTTAGCTAGGATGCAAGAAGCAGATACAAGGCAGTATGATGTGTGATGGATTATTTTGTGAACTCTGTGGCTGCTGGTTTTCTTTAAATTCTTAAAAAAGTATTTACAAGATTTGTATGAATGTTTTGCATGTGTAGGATTGTTGATCTCTTGCTCTAACATTATATGACTATCAAAGTGAATTTCAAAGTGCTTATCTCGTCCTTTTTGGTGATCAAGTAAATGTAACTTGTTTTGCTTTCTTAACTATCGTGAATCTTCTTCTCTGGATTAGGGGTCGCGACCTTAGTGTGTAGCCTGACGTCACTGTTGAGATTACAAGTGCCAGAGAAGATAAATTACTGATAATGAGAGTGAGTTACAGTAAAACATCACACACACATCCTCAAAAATAAAAAAACTGATTTCTGTCTGATAGAAGAACCTTTTGACTCCCTTATTTCTGTTGGTATGTGATAGACGTTACGGAAAGGTTCATAATTTGATCAAAACAAGAAATAAACACAGCACAAAAGTGTCCATGCTTAACCCTTCCATGATCTCCTCTAACCCGACCAACTTAATGGTTTACAAATAAAATAAAAATGACTTCCACAAAATATTATGCAGTTCTGATTCTGGTCAGAACATTGATCTGAAGACCCTGAGAACGTTATTATTTGTAAAATAATCCTCATGAGAAGAGCTTTTATTTTACAGACTGTATGTAAAGCTCTGTCAATGATGGTACGAAGGCATTTCTTCGGCAAGTTCAGACACAGATCAGCTCCACATGAACACCACCTCTCCCCACAGCTACGACACACACACACACATTTCTAGGTGGAAGATTGATTATAATATAGCTACAGATTTATGATCCTTTCCATGCTTCAGTTATGTCTATTGTTGTGAAAACAAGATTTATGATTGTTTGACTGCAGTGAGCATTGTGGTTTGTTGATCAGATGAGTTTATTTGTATCAGACTGCGTGTTTGTCGTGTTCGTCTGTAAAAGGATTTTGAGCTTGAAGAGTTGAGTTTAATTACAGCTTCATCTTGAGTTTTTGGACGGAGGTTTAATGTCTGTATAATGACGTCTAATGTTCAGTAATTACGTGAAACTCTCATTACACCAGAACTCTGAGTTCTGCCCTATAAACACTGTCTGTATAGCCATCTCTCTCTGACCTATAGAAGTAAAACTTTTGTTATTGACCATCACACCCGGAGTCACGTTAGCAACTGCTTCGCATCCCCCTAGCAACCACCCAAAACTCTTGAGCATCACTTTACAACAAGAAACTGAAATGTACTTTTGCAAATGTAATTTTTCAGTCTTCACGGTAAATAATCGCTTGCGTTCACGAGAGCTCGAAACTATTGCATGAACTATAATATTCCATCATGTTTGATGTCAGAGCCCAGGTTTGGATATCCACATTGCTTTGTTCTCATTCGTGTAACTTCATCGGGCAGCCGTTCAGTTCCCAGCGCTGACTCGAGACCAGTCGTCTGCCAAAGGCGGTGCCATCTGACCACACCTTTAATCCACAGAGACGACCGCCCGCTGACGCCCGCCGGCCTCTAATGGCCACCCACAAAACTTTAGTCTCATTGTGATCGCTAAACCAAGCAGATTTTCTGGTTATATAAGAAACCGAAAGAATTCATAATGCAGATTATACACTAAAACGACTTGAGTTCAGTTACATCAGAACGTAGATGTCGTGAATTAACATTTTTACGTGACTCATCAATACCACAGCGGCATGAAACAGATCACTGAAAATCAAAAAAGAAAACGGCAAATCATGTTCAGAAGTTGATATTATTAGGAGAATTGAGCAATGTTTGGTGTGTGTGTCCGTGTGTGTGTGTTGTACAGACGCTCCCTCTCTGGTCTCCAGACTGAAGGTGTGACTCTGGGTTTATATCTGCAGGACAGAAACGTTGCAGCAACGCCCTGCGAGACGACACAGAAACGCCGGCTTGATTTTACAGGTTTGAACGGTTAAATTCCCTCCTCACCCATAAACTGATTTTCGCAAGCGTGTCAGTGGGTTAACTCCTCACACATCTCACCCATGCTTCACTTTCATTTCCATGTCAGACCAAAACTAACAAAACCTTTTTACTTTAACCTCGTTTACTTTATGCAGAGATTTTTACTTTATGAAGGTCACCTCATATTTTAAAGATTTTCATATCTTTCTGTCATATGTTGTCTTATTTCATAAAAGAGTTTTTGCTTTATTGTCTTAAGGACAAATCCAAACCAGTTTGTCTTAAAGTGTCTTGGTGAATGTTCAATTTTCACGCTTTCTTAGTGTTTCTTCGATGTGTGTCCAGCCCTCACAGTTCTCTTTATTACTAATAATTGGTGTTAAATAGAGGTTTCGGGTAAAGGTTTTCTTCAGTGTTGTGATAGTGCAGATGTGGTTTGGTGACGTGCAGGGGATTTGGCAGGATACTGTGGTCATGGTGGAAGTGAAGTCTATGGTCTGTGTCTGAAAGATGCTTATATTTATATACGACCATTAAAAAAATTAAGAGACCTTTTCAACATTATTTACAGTTTTCCTAAATTACTACGAGTTTGGTAGTAAAAGTAAAAGGATGGTTTATGTTTCGTTCAGTGAACTACTAACACTATTTCCACCAAATGTCAAATAAAAATATTTGCATTTATTTGCAGAAAATGAAAACTGGAGAAACAGGTGAAAACAACGGAAAAGATGCTGTTGTGTATTTGTTCAGACCTCAAATACTGCAAAGAAAACAAGTTCGGTTGTCGTATTTCTACATGTGTCAAGGTTTTGATCACAGTTTTAATGTGTCTTGTCGTGCAGTCAGTCTTTCACATCGCTGTTGGATGACTTGGTGTCACTCCTGAGGTTTGAGGTTGTTTAAAACTCTGGACTGGAATGACCACAAAACACCTAGAAATGATGATGTAATGAACACTTGGAATGATCTCTTCATTTTTTCCATGGCTGTATATCCCACGTGTTTCTCAACGAATATGAACGGCGTGTGTTTGTCAGACTGTAACCGATAAAGTTGTGATCCGCCAGATCATCTCACTGTTAACGGTTTATAATCATTAAACTGAGAGCTAATGTGGTGTGCGTGTGCGTGTCGCTCTGGTGTCTCTACAGGAAATATTAGTTTCAATAATTCAACCACACAATCATGAGACTTTTAACGGACGTTTTCTCACTCCTGTCATTGTGCGATGAGTTGTGCACACCTTCTCCAAAGAGCTTGAAAATACACTTTTCTGCACCTTTTTTGTGTGTTTTATATCAAAACTCTATGGGCATCTGTGTCTGTTTGTTTGTAGAGACCCGTGCGTGTGTAACATCACTTACTAAAGCTGTGTGTGTGTGTGTGTTTGTGTGTTGTTCTCATTTTAATGGTCCACCTGGACTCAGTAGGTCACCCACCCAAGTGACTCCTCGCTCGCCCGCTTTTACAGTCCACCTGCAACACACAAACACACACACAGACACACTTTTATGATTTGTTCTGGTTTCTGAAGAATGTGTTTACATTTTTGTTTGCTTTGAAGATTTAACTGACAACATTCACACACACATACACACACTCTCTCTTTTATCTCTCTCTGTGTTTGCTGTCGGCTGGAATGTGATCTGATGTGTCTGTGTGTGTCAGTCGTTTATGTTTCTGAGGAATGAGTGTTTGATCTCACCGCTGCTCTTTATGTGCCGAAAAACCAACAACTGAGGTCACTGCACTTCAACATTTGTTTACACACACACACACACACACACAGAGATTAATCAGTACACCTGTAATTTGTGTTGATAAAGATGCTTTTGATGGAACATGTTATTTCTCCTGTCGCGTCTCACATACGTACATTATCTGGAAAAATAAACAGTCATAAAGAACAGATCTTATTTCTGCTCTCTCTCGCTCAGTCTCCTGGAAAGGCCGAGCAGACGGACAAACAGGAAGCAGCTGTTGCCGTGGAAACAGGCCGTGGCGCGTGGGAGGGATTGTGAGGTAAGAAAGATGAACAAATGAAGGAAAAAATAGACGGAGGGGATAAGGCCGAGCTGGAGAGAGCTAATTAAATTCTGCCAGCCGGGGGAAAGGACGAGTGCGTGTGCGTCTGTGTGTGTTTTGTGCGTCCATGTGTGTGAGTTTGTGTGTGTGTACCTGCGTCTGAAGCTGGGAATAGACAGTGACGCAAAGAGTGACAGCCCAATCCAAACCCTGGCAACTAAACCAGGATCTCTCTCTCTCTCTTTTTACCTTCATGCGATTCTTTTTTTTTGTCTCTGTAATTTGTGAATTTTAAATTCTACTGTGATTTGTATTAAAGTTTCTTGAAATTAAAAATTATCTTTTTCTCTCTCCTTCTCTCTCTCTCGCGCTCTCTCACTCAAGATTCAAAGAAGCTTTATTGGCATGATAAAACCAATTTTACACTGCCAAAGCACCGGAAAATTAAATCTTAAGTCTCTCTCTCTCTGTTTATAAAGTATTGTATAATTGCTATAAAATAATTGATAAATACATTTTCTCATTACAAGAGAAGAAACAAAACTAAGTTGTATTTCTTTTAAAACGATTTGTTTTTATGCACACAGGTTTTGTTCTACACACACACACACACACACATATTTCACAAATCTATACCTGGCAGATGGTTTTATTCAAGGTGACTAACATACGAGACAACACATGTGCGATTTATCACACATGAACATCAATATAAATCCGTCAGATTAATTGATTCATGTCACACACAGTACAACAATAATATAACAGCAATGAAATCCTGCAATTCTTTCACAAATAACATGGAAAGATTTCAGCAAATATCAGTAGAATTAGGAACTAACCCCCCAACA
The DNA here is from genome assembly GCA_008369825.1 of Triplophysa tibetana. Taxonomy (NCBI): domain Eukaryota; kingdom Metazoa; phylum Chordata; class Actinopteri; order Cypriniformes; family Nemacheilidae; genus Triplophysa; species Triplophysa tibetana. The sequence goes on along the minus strand of CM017913.1, from coordinate 25,841,821 downwards.
CACACACCTAATATAACACATATGTACAAATATACGACATAACACGCACATACATTCACACTGACCTACACAGCTCACATACACAATGCAACAGACACACAAGCAGACACGTACACACATTTCAACTTTTTGAGAAGTCACACAGTTCAAATACGTCAATGAATCTCAATGTTGCTCAATCCTCCTTAACCACAGGAAATGACCTCATCACTCCACCCGGCCTCCTGATTGGCCAATATTCATCAGGAAAAAAGACTTTTAAGATTAATTTGGAGAGCAACGTGGAAAAACATCACACACACACACACACACACGGTTTCCACACAGGAGGTTGTTAAGGGAAGTGTAAGGCATGTTGTGTGTGTTTGACAACACAATATTTCCATTTCTGCAGTACAGAAAAACAGAAGCGTTACCAGTTTAGACATCCTGACCCACTTGAACATTATTAATAAGATCAATATGACCATGTAGGGTGTAGATCCTACCTTCAATCGGCTGAGACCATCACAAAGCCTCCTATGAATTGCTGAATACACACACACACAAACACACACACACTGTAAAGTCCTGCCGTTTTTATATTGACCAAATGGTATTTTCCATTCTCTAATCCTAAACCTGACACTTACACACACACAACACTGAAGTGTGCGCACATACGTGTGTTTGTGTGTGTTACTCACCACTTTGGCACACACACACATTGTCTTGCAGGACCACCGTGAGTGCAGGTCTGGTCTCTACCAAAGGACCAATAATCATTAATAAAAGATACTGAACCAAATTTAAGGATTCTTTCATCATTTATTCATTCTCGTGTCACGTCAAACCTGAACGAATTTATGAACGAACACAAAAGAAGATATTTTGAAGAATGTCTATAACCAAACAACACCGAACCCCATTGACTTCCGTTGTAAGAATGCAAACATTTCTCGAAATATCTTCTAGAAAGACTCGCACACAGATTTACAAACACATGAGAGCGAGTGAAGAAGTAAAGTCACATTATTTCTTTTGGGTGAACTGGGCCTTTAATTAACGTGCAGACGAGCCGGTCCGTTGATCCGAGAGCGAGACAGATGGAAAGAGAGAGAACGCTTATGATTTTCCCGGGCTGTCACGTTGAATTCCTCTGCTGTTAGACATCTTCTGCATGCCTGAACTTCCTTCCTCGGTGAATAGACCTGTCAATCACCGCTGAGGAGAGGTGAGGGTTTCATTCGTTTGAAGCTCACTTTAACTCAGCGTGTGTGAACGCTTCAACCCGCGTCTCCATCTGTCAAACTGTTAACTGAGGCGTCTGTGTCTTTGTGACTCGACCGCAGCACGTGTGATTCACATCCATGAGTCATGGAAGAGCATCGCCTGTGTGGTCAGAGGGGCGATCTGTCCCCCCGAAACAGAGAAAGAGAGAGAGGGGGGATTCTTCATAGAGCGGCGGGAAGGTCCTGTATCTCAGAACACAACTTTCTCTAAAACACAACAACAGTCTGGGAATATTTTATGAGGTGAATCACTACTGTGAATTTGTCAGATCTTGGGGGCACACTTTGGCCTTCTGAGACAAATTTTAAGAATCCTAAAAACTACTTGATTGTCAGTTACGTGTTCGTCAACAAAACCGTTGAAGATGAAAATGTTTGTCATGTAGCGTGACTTTTGATGTCAAACCCCAACATAGTCTCACACAATTTCATTCATACGCTTTGCATTATTTAGATTCCTTTCCGGGTTTGGGTTGAGGCGTCAGTAGGGTTATTTTCAGATAGTCTAATTTGTTTCTGTTACATTTCGCTTCGTAGAACTCATTTCAATTAGTTTCCTGGAAAAAAAGTCTGAAGTTTCTGTGAGATCAGGTCGAGTTTTTCTAATAGTTTGAAGATTCAATATCAGTGTTCATATAAGTGTGTGAACATCTGTTCCCAGATCAGACCGACACTCACATTCATTCACAGTGAACATTCAACAGAGTGATTTACACACACAGCTGACATTCTGCAGCACTGATGCATTCTGGGAAAAGGTGTGTGTGTGCGTGCTTTTGTGTGTGTGTGAGGATCACTGTCAATGTGTACACACATAAACACACACAGATATTATATTGCCACCGGTTCTTATAAGAAAAAAACTTCATTGATTCAGCGTTTCTATAGACCAGCTGCAACCACTCCATCTCTCTCTCTCTCTCTCTCTCTCTCTCTCTCTCTCTCTCTCTCTGTCTCTCTCTCTGTCTCTCTGTCTCCTCTCTCTCCCTTTCTCTCTCTCTTTCTTTCTCTCTCTCTCTCAGTCTCTCTCTTTCTCACTCTCCCTTTCTCTCTCCCTCCCTCTCTCTATTTCTTTCTCTCTCCCTCTTTCTCAGTCTCTCTCTCTTACTCTCTCCCACTCTCTCATTCTCTCCCTTTTTTTTCTATCTCCCTTTCTCTATCTATCTCTCTGTCTTTCTCTCTCTCTCCCTCTCCCTCTCTCTCTCTCTCTCTCTCTCTCTCTCTGTCTCTCTTTCTCTCTCTTCCTCTCTCTCCCTCCCTCTCTGTCTCTCTCCCTCCCTCCCCCTCCCCCCTCTCACTCTTTCTCTCTCTCCCTTTCTCCCTCCCTCCCTCCCTCCCTCTCTCAGTCTCTCCCTTTCTCTCTCCCTCTCTCTCTCTCCCTTTCTCTCTCTCTCTCTCCCTCCCCTCCCTCTCTCTATTTCTCTCCCTCTCTCTCTCTGTCTCTCTTTCAATAAGTGGAAATGGAAAACACACCAGTTTTTGACTCACGACTCATTTAAGCTCACTTTAGAAAGACTCACCACACTGGTGAATGTGTGTGTTTGTTTGTGTGTTCGTGCAGCTGCAGATTTAGTTCTCAGTAAATAGCTGTGGCATCTTTCTTCTGGAGTTAAAGGAACACATTTGGAGTTACAGTAATCTGTGTGCACGTTTGGCTGCTTCTGAAAGTATTTTACTGGAATCTCTATAAAGGATTTCACTCTCCATCATCAGCTCAGGATGTGTTGTGGTTTTAGTTCTGACATTACCGGCAACACAGAAGAATAAACACTTGCATCTGTACTACAACCATCAGCTACTGCATTAATGTTTGTTTAGACTCTCGATGGACTTCTCACTTGTGTTTCATTGAAGTCTGAACTTTGTCTGGGATGTTTCTTCTAAAACGGATCAGGAGAAATAAAACCAAAACAAAATGAAACTGTAGTTGGTCAAATACCAAATACCAACCTTTCTCATGAGGATGCATGAGAATAAGACAAATCATGCCGCCGGTTTCACAGACAAGGCTTAAGACTAGTCCCAGACTAAAAGGAATTTTGAGTCGTCTCTATTGAAAATATCTTTCTCTGAAATATCTTAAAATATGTCAGTGTCATTGTTTTGTCTCAAGATGCACATCGGTAATGTTGTTTTAATAAAAGCGACTTAAACAGCTTAAATTAACTAAGGCATAGTCCTGATTTAGGCTAGGACTTGTCAATGAAATCAGGCCTATAATCGTAATAAATCATTATGGGCGTCATAGATCATTGTTTGGCAAATTCAAATTCAGTGTATGTGAAATATACACTTGTATAGCTGCTAAACCCTGATGTTGTGTATTAATAACATGATCGCTCGTTGAGGTCATCGGCTCCCGCTTTGGTCACATGACCAAAGTTAGTCATGATGTGCATGTTTACGCTGGTCCATACGTCCCCTTGACCCCCGCAGACCCGAGCACAACACATCTCAGTGTGATCTCAGCGTCTCTCTGATGAATTTTGTGGGTTGTGCGGTTTGCGTACTGATTACTTCATTGCACAGCAACAATAATGTCAGCCCAAATATGCCATAAAAGAGTGAACTAATGGAGCTTTGACTGCTCCTGCGGCACACGCGCATGCCAGAAATAGAAGCAATGAGTGGCTTTCAGTAAGTGCGTTTTTAAAGGTCGACAGCCATCTGCAAAGACCTCAGATCAACAGCCCAGATCAGATGACTTAAAATGCATAAGATCTCTGTAGTTTCTCCATTATTTATCCTAGATATGAGTGAGATGGAAAGGAGAGCCTCTCGTGTTTGTCTCAGACATTTCTCATGAGAAAAAAAAGAACCCGAAATCTTCAGAAGACATGTCAACAATGTGTCAAATTGAGCTCAGATTTGTCAAGTCTGCAATCAAAAGTCAATATTATTGGAGATCTCAATATGAACTAAGAAGCTTCTCAGATCCAGATTATTTGACCTCTACAATCTACATTCATTTACCACTCCAGACTCTTCACATGTTTCGGTCTTTGATTTGATTTTTATTTGTCCTGGAGACAAAACTAGGAACTCCATCAGTTCCCTGAGCTGTTAAAAAGTAACATCTGAACAATATTTTTTTCTGGGATTAAGTGTTTTGCAGCATCTGTTCTTCTTAATATAGACTGTTTCATCAGACGTGTGCACGCCAGTTTGTGTTGGACCTCTCTACTGTCGACAGTTACAGACCTGTCTCTCTCCTCCCATTTATTGCAAAAATACTTGAAAAGGCAGTTTTCAACCAGATGTCTTAAATCCTACCTATCCCAGAATAGCTTCAAAACAAACCACTCCACTGAGACTGCACTGCTATCGGTCTTAAAAGCACTGCGGCTAGCCAATGCTGAATCTAAGTCCTCCATCCTGATTCTGCTAGACCTTTCTGCAGCGTTTGACACCGCCAATCACCAGATACTGCTAGCAACCCTGTTATCTCTAGGAATCTCAGGCTCTCCGCTGGTTCAAATCCTTCCTCTCCGGCAGATCCTTAAGGGTGTCATGGAGCGGCTCGCTGTCCACTGCTCACCACGTGATATCTGGGGTCACTCAAGGATCTGTGCTTGGACCTTTGCTTTTTTCCATCTACACAACATGCTGGGGACCCATCATATGGGGACACGGCTTCTCGTATCACTTTAATGCTGATGACATCCAGATCTACATCTCGTTTTACCTAGACTATACTGCTGTAGCAGTTCGCATTACAGCCGGCCTTGAGGACATCTCAGCTTGGAGGAAAGAGCATCACCTACAGCTGAACCCTGCCAAGACAGAACTACTCGTGTATCCGGCACACCTCACAGTGCAATACGATCTCACCATCCAACTTGGCAATACCACAATCACTCCTTCCAAATCAACCAGGAAGCTGTGATTCATATTTGATGAACAGCTTCCCTTCAATGATCACATGCCGCGGTCATGCCCATTTGCCTTATTCAACATTAGAAAGGTTAGACCTTATCTCACTGAGCATGCGGCACAACTCCTTGTCCAGGTCCTGGTAATCTCAAGGTTGGAATACTGCAATTCTCTCCTTGCTGGTCTTCCTGCAAAGGCTATCAAACCGCTCCAGCTGGTCCAGAACGCAGCAGCACGCCTCGTCTTCCAACAGCCCAAAGGGGCTCACGTGACACCTCTTTTCATCTCTCTACCGGTTGAAGCCCGTATCAGATTCAAGTCACTTATACTTGCCAAGAGGACTATAACTGGGCTATCACTGGATTACTTTCACACACTTCTACACCCCATCAAGATCCCTGCATTCAGCAAACCAGCAGCGTCTTGTATCGCCTTCCCATAAGGGCAGTAAATCGCTTTCCCGTTCATTCTCATTCACAACTCCTTCATGGTGGAACACTCTTCCTAACTCGGTCTGATCAACCACATCTCTCAGAACCGATATTAATACCAATCTCTTCTGTGAATACTTGACTGACAAATGAAAAAAATAACCCTCTCTCTTTCTCCCAACAGGTAGTGGTCTAGCTTTTGTTGAAACCAGTAACTCTCTATTGGCACCTTTTGTTTTATTGCTCCTGTATGACACATCGCTTATTGCTCCCTGAACTCTCTGTATGTCACTTTGGATAAAAGCGTCTGTTAAATGACTAAATGTGAATGTTATCAGAAACAATCTACAGGCACTCCATTGTTTGTGAATGTGTACCGGAAGTTCAGTTTTGGGTCACAAATGTGCGCATGCACAGTAACGTTTGTTCAGATGAAACAGTCTAAAGCAGCACTTTGTGTTTGTGCGTGCATGTGTGTTTTTTACTACTGTAACTAGTCCACAGCAGGTGCAGACCCACATAACACAAACTCACATTTAAAAACACATTTGTGTTTGAGGGTCACTGAACCAGTGAGAAAGTGATTTGGTTGGGACTGTAAACATTAGAGAGAGAGAGAGAGAGAGAGAGAGAGAGAAATAGAGAGATGTGGCTGTCAGGCTGAAAAGAGATGACTCATTCCGCTTCCCAAAACTCCCGCCCGCCTCCCCCCGTTCTTCCCGCCTTACGGGAAATGGAATGTTTTCTGTCTCTCTCTCGCTCTGTCTCTCTCCTTCAACTTTGAGTAAAGATCAATGGGCGGTCCCGGGTCATGTGGTGGGCACGCATGAGTATGCGAGACAGCTCTCTCTCTCTCGCTCTCTCGCTCTCTCTCTCTCTCTCTGTGGGGGTCCTGGCCTCATCATTCAGTGGCTGTTTGCTGTGAAGAATTTGTGTGTGTGTGTGTGTTTATTGCTCCGTTAGCATTCACTCAAATTGAAGATTTATAAGAGTTTATCAAGATCTCTGATCGTATCACATATGAGTTCAGTTTGAGATGTGTGAAGCCCTCGAGGAGATTGTGAAGACCACAGTGAAGTGGTTGTTAAATGACAGTGTTGTGTTTGTGAGTCGAGTCGGTTTACACTGCAGCGGATCTTCAGAAGAGACGGTGTCATAAATAACCTCACAGCGGCCGTCTGCTCTTTTGAAGTTCGGCAGTGTGTTGTTTAACCTCGACCTGAAGTTTAATTGAATCCTTTCACAGAAAAGTGCACTTTAGCCTTCAGACGGATGAGGAACGCTGGAAACTTCAGGGGATTTCTGCTGTGTTTGTGAGCGATGTGTTGGGACTGCAGCCAATGAGATCTCAGCGCTCACATCAACACAAACTGATCCAAGAACAGCCACTGACGCACACTGAACTCAGCCCTAAGAGTTCTAGAGATATGTGTATAACACAACATAACATCACACAACAGAATACACAACAACACAGTACATTCGTCATGACACAATACACATGACAACACAACAACATATAAAACAATACACACGACATGACAACACAACACACGTGACATGACAGAACAACACACGACAACACAATACACACAACAACACAAAAACATATAAAACAATACACACGACATAACAGGACAACACAACACAATACACATGACATGGCAAAACAACACACGACAACACAATACACACGACAACACAACAACATATAAAACAATACACATGACAACACAACACAATACACACGACATGACAACACAACACAATACACACGACATGACAACACAACACAATACACACGACATGACACAAGAACACAATACACACGACAACACAACACAATACACATGACATGACACAACAACGACAAATCAACACAATACACTCGACATGACACGACAACACGATACAAATGACAAGACACAACAACACGCTAGACACAACACAATACACACGACATGACACAACAACACAATACACACGGCAACACACGACAACACAATACACATGACATGACGCGTACAACACGGTAGATTCGATATGACACAACAAAACACAATACAATACACATGACAACACAACAACATATAAAACAATACACACGACATGACAACACAACAAAATTCACATGACATGACACGACAACACAGTACACATGACAAGATACAACAACACAATACACACGACATGACACAACAACACAACACAATACACACGACATGACTCAACAACACAATACACACGACATGACACAACAACACAACACAATACACACGACATGACACAACAACACAATACATACGGAAACACAACAACATATAAAACAATACACACAACATGACAACACAACAACAAACAACAACACAAAACACATGACAAGACACAACAACACAATACACATGACACCACAACACAATGCACACGACATTACACAACAATACAACAAAATACACATGACATGACACAACAAGACACGACAACAAAATACACATGACAAGACACAACAACACAGTACACACGACATGACACAACAATACAACACAATACACACCATAACACAATACACATGACATGACTTAACAACACGACAACACAATACACCTGACTTAACAACACACGACAACACAATACACATGACTTAATGACACACAACACAATACACACAACATGACACAACAACACAACACAATGCACATGACATGACACTAAAATACGTAACACAACATGACTTGACAAATCAACAACAGAACACATAACACAACACAATGTACAAAATGACACAACAATTCAACATTTATATCACAATCTAACCCAACACAATAGAAAACAACAACAAAACATGCGAACACACACCAACATCTAACCTTCTCAACCCACTCCAGTGAAACCATTTTTATTGTGTTTGTGTTTTATTGTGACTGATCTTGTGACAGCTGTGGTTAGTCATCAGGTTAACCAGCTGTTTCTAGAGTATGTACATCAGGGTTCCTCAAATCTTACCCTGGAGGGCCGGAGCACTGCAGAGTTTAGCTCCAACCCTGATCAAACTTGCATAACTGTGATTTTCTAGCGATACTGAACAGCTTGATTAGCTTCCTCAGGTGTGTTTGATCAGGGCTGGAGCTAAACTCTGCAGTGCTCCGGCCCTCCAGGGTAAGATTTGAGGAACCCTGATGTACATGTTTGAGCAGATCATTCATGATGTTCATGTGTGATTTCATACTTGATATGTGCACTTGGACACACACAACAACACAGTTTGACAATGTACACGAAACGCAAAACACTAGGAATCAGCTGTAGTGACATCTGCTTTCACTCTGACCTCAGTTTGACCTGAAGAGTTCAGAGGTCATCGCAGTCATGATACCTGCAGCTCTGCAGTCTGTAATTATAAAAACACACCTGTGAGACGCCCGCAGTCACACTTAACTTTCTGTAACATAGCAACTGTTGCTATGTGAGAGCTTCAGACCTACAGACCCTTTGAAAAACATCTAAGTTTGTGTGTGTGTGTGTGTGTGTGTGTCGTTTAACCAGATGTGAACGATAATGTGATTTTCTTGAGGTTGCACATTTTCAAGCATTCTGGCACACGCGAGAACACACACAGCTGACAGCTGCAGTGTGTGTGTGTGTGCGAGTGTGTGTGTGTGTGTTAACACGTTGTGATGTGTTTCTCTAAGGCTGAAGTGCAGATGTGCAGATCTCAGCAGTTTGTCTCTTTCTGTTCCCTCCGGTGAACTTTCTGATGCTTCTGTGTCCAAGTCGGTCAGCAGTTTATGATGATGAAGCACATTCACTGTGGGCGATATCTGGAGTCCACACTTCAGCCACTGTGTTCAACAAAGATCTTTACTAAACAAATGACTAAAATGCTTTCGAGCACTTTATGGTGTTATTACATTAAGTCTTGATAATGATCATTTCTAGTTTGGAGGAATGTTTGATGATCAGGTACGACTGGTGTGTCAGAAGATTTAGGCCTCATAAATCTCATGAACTCCTCATATGGAAACTGACACTTATTTTCTTTTGTACAGGTTTCGTTAAGCCAGTGGGTTTCTCAGATATATCAGGTGTGTGTTTGTGTATGTGGACATGTTTTTATATCCCGGTGGGGACCTAAACATGAATGCGCACCAACACAAAAAAGCTTATACATTGTGAAGAACAAAACATTTAAAAAATCTAAAAATGCAAGAAGTGTTCTATGATCTTTAGGGTTTAGGAGATACAATATACAGTTTTAAGAGTATAAAAAACATTACGCCTATGGACTGTCCCCACGGAGATAGTAAACCAGACTGTGTGTGTGCGTGTGGGTAAACCCTACGTTATGAGGACAAAATGTCCTTGTGGGGAAATGTTTTGGTCCCCATGAGGAAACAACTTATAAATCATACACAATTAACTTTTGTGAAAATCTAAAAGAGCAGAAAGTTTTGTGTGATTGTTAGGTGTGGGTGTGTTTGTGTGTGTGTATGCGGCTTCAGGGCTGAGCTCAGGGCAGATCAGATGATGTCATTGAGGGTTCACGTCTGTGTAAACCTGTAAAAACTACACTACACCCGTGAAACCATTTGCACCAGCCAGTGTTCAGGTGTAAAGAACAAACAGCAGCGATGACACCGATTTAAAGTGATACATCACCCAAAAATGAAAATTCTCTCATCATTTACTCTCCTTCGAGGTGTTCCGAAAGTGTATAAATGTCTTTGTTGTGATGAGCACAGAGAAAGATTAAAAGAATGCTTATAATCACACAGATCTCAACACCCATTGACTCCCATAGTAGGAAAAAACAATGGCAGTCAAATGTGATCCACAACTGTTTGGTGTGCTACATTCTTCAAAATGTCTTCATTTGTTTTCAACATACAGTATTTTTTCCTACTATGGTAGTCGATGGTTGATGAGATCTGTTAGAAGCATTCTTCCAAATATCTTTCTCTGTGATCATCAGAACAAAGACATTTATACGCATTTGGAAGACCTCGAGGGTTAGGATATAATGATAGAATTGTTATGACCAGAGATGTCAACAATGTGTCAAACTGAACTCAAGTCTGCAATCAAACGTCAATGTTATTGAAGATTACAATATAAACTCAAACATTTCTCATCAAATTCAATTCAAGTTTATTTATATAGCGCTTTTCACAATGTGCATTGTTCCAAAGCAGCTTTACAGGAGTAGATAAGAAAATCACAGAAAGGTAAAACACAGCACAGTGCATAGTGTTTATAGAGCAAGCAAGATCATTCTAATGATTAATATCTAATAAATAAATAAATGCATAATGTTAAAATATACTCAACTCCAGATGATTTGACCTCTGCAATCTACATTCATTTACACCTTCAGACTCTTCATGTGTTTACACATCACACTTACATTTGTTGATTACAACGCTAAACACCTTCCCACAATCCTGTGCGCTGCTGTCATGTGTTCACTCTACATACGTGAAGCAGACGGCGCTTTTGAATGTCATGTATTTGGTGACTGTAGATATGAACAATAGCAGCTGTGTCGTGTTGCCGCGGCCTACAGGCCCATCTGAGCATCAGTGATGACCAGAACACGTGTTGGTGTCTCTCAAACACACACACACACACAGTGGGCAGCAAGAGGTGACTCAATGAAGGCATCTGATCATGTGTTTATAGATGAACACTCGCTGCGATATGAAAGATGTCATTAATAATGTTTGAGGAATGAAGCACACCTGGTCCACACAACACACCTGTCTCCTCTCCTTATTCCAGAAATCACAGCAAACCATCTCGCCGGATGTCCTTCTGTGACTCACCGTGATTCACAACTGTTTATTATTTCATTTAAGTCTCATATTAAGTACTTGAGTTCTGGCAGATCTCGCAGGAATTCAACCAAAACCAAACCAGACAGCATTTCCGTAGCTGTAAATCTGTTTTTGTTAGAAGTTGTAAGTCGGTTCCTCAGTACTCTGACGCCCTGACAAAATGAATCATGATGATTTTATTATAGTAAAGGTGTAGTAGTCACGGTGTTTCACTACAAACCTCATGCTTACTGCTGTCAAACCGTGGTGGTTTTGTCGGTGGGTTGACATGCAGTGGCCAGGCTGTCGTCAGGGTGTTGCTGTGAAAGTTTAATACTTACGGTCTCTGCACATACACTCCGAAATGTTCGTATGCGACTTTTCGTTTTTGGCGCTTGTTTGTGCGGTGTCTCTGAATTGTCAAAATGCCTCTCAAAATGCTTGCTATGCATGCGAATAAAATAAATAAATAAAAAATCGAGCCGAGTCTGAATTTCTTTGTGACGGACGAAAATATCAGTGGCGGAGTGTAAATGTGATTGAGATCGTTTTTTTTTACGTTTGGAAATTTCAGACTCGATGTGCAACGGCCTTAAGGATGAAAAAATGTCACCGTAAATATTCATTAGATGTATTTTAAGTTATTATTAGACTGAAAACTTTAACCGATATAATTTATCTAACGAACTTTAAAGACCTTCGCTCAGTTAACGTTAAGAATTTACCGCATCACAAACACTCACGTACAACTCAATAAAGCGCTTCTTAAATGATCTATTCCATGACAAGTATAAAAAGGATTGTTAAAATCAATGAAGTAAGTTACGTAAAAAGTGAAGTTGCACCTGCTTCTGCTAACATGAAATATTCATCTAAAATTCATTTTATTGAGCAAGTTCAAGTATATTTTGAAGTATGAGTACTACTATACTTAAAGGAGTAGTTCACTATCAAATTTAAATGTCATGATAATTCACTCACCCACGTCATACAAGTCCGTGTGTTTATTTCTTCTGTCGAAAAAAAATTGAGGCGTTTGAGAAGAGGTTCTTCTCCAGGTAATGAACCTAAACGGGGAACTGTTGGTTAAGGTCCAAATTTCAGCTTCATCGCAGCTTCAAAACGCTCTACACGACACCAGCCGATCAATAAGAGTGTTGTCTAGTGAAACGATTGGTAATTTTACAAGAAAACAAAAAATGTATATACTTTTTAAACATAAATACACTGCCTCTGCGATCCACGTCCACGACTTCCGTATCACACAGTCACGTTGGAAAGGTCAGTATGTGTGAAATGCACATGAACTGACTATTTTAAACAATAATCTTGCTGCACAAGACACTAAGTGTCCTTCAACATCCAAGAACTTTTGTATGGTCTTCTCTCTCCACACTTTTGAACACTGGGTCGGAACTTCAG
>CM017913.1:25776514-25824014 GCA_008369825.1 Triplophysa tibetana | reverse complement strand
TCATGATGTGAGTATGATGGGTCTCATGCCGAAGCGTCATGTTCTCTTTGATGTAGAAGTAGATTGACGGAGTTGATTGACGGTTCGTTTGATGGGTGGAGCTTATTGAATCGGAGGTTGTCTCTGATTGGTGTAGAGTCGGTTGGTTTCATTATTCAGGTGTAAATTAATTCCCAGACTGCTGTCGTGCTGTTTCTGTTACTCTTCACAGCGCCGGTCAGAAATGACCAATCACAATCATTTATCAGAACTATACACGTATATTCCAGAAGCATCCAGAGCTTTGATATTTCATCATATTAATGCTTTGGATCTGTGTGATATGTGTTTTATTATGTGTGTTGCTTGTCAGGTGTTGGGTCAGCAGGTGTCTGATGGACACGTTCCAGACGTGTGTCTGATCGGCGAGATGGGTGATGTGAATGAACTGGGGCGTCTGCTGCAGCTGGTTCTGGGCTGTGCTGTCAGCTGTGAGCACAAGCAAGGTGAGCCGGAGACGACCGGACGAGAAACAAAGACACGGAGTATCCATCCCATATTTTATAATTTTGTGTGGGGAAGCAGACATTTTTGTTTTCTTTGTCATTCACGTGAATGGGTTAGTCAGCTTGCTCAGTGATGGAGCTCAGATTTCTCTTCTGTAGAACACATTCAGCAGATCATGACTCTGGAGGAATCTGTGCAACACCTGGTCATGACGGCCATCCAGGAGGTAAACCTCACACCGTCTTAACACCTTATTACTGTTCTTCAGTCATCTGCAGTGGGGATTCTGAACACTCAGACTGTAGAAACGTAAAATCACAGAGGCTAGCTTGAGAATGTGGCGCAAGACACCACCCTGATGTTACTGAGATGTCGGATCATCCGTACAGAACATTTGGTTGGGTTTGATTCTTTAAACGTGTTTTGGCTTCAGATTGAAGATTGTAATATCGTGATGAATCTCTGAGCTGGTTGCTTTAAAGCTCTTGACTGAAGAACCTGTCGAATGATGTCAGTTTGTTTTGTTTCTCAGCTGCTTGCCAAAGAACACGTAGAGGCTGGACCTACAGAGACGTACGGCGACTTTGACAATCAGGTCTGCATGTGTGTGGAATACTGTTTGGTTTTTATGTCGTTGTCTTTTTAATGTGTGTTATTTATTGTCTTCTCTTTCCGTCATTTCGTCCTTCAGTCCAGAAAATATTACTTTCTGAGCGAAGAAACAGACGATCGAGACGACTCATCTCAGCGCCTCAGGGAGCTCAAGCAGCAGGTGAGAGTCTCTTCCGTGGCATCTTTCGGACAGCGAGACATCGTGCGAGCCAATCATAAGAGATGTAATTTATAAAAGTTGACGTGGCAACAGCAGCAGCAGCGTGTTCATCTGAGCTGACTGTGTTTCAGGTGTCTGTGCTGACGGAGGAGAAATCATCTCTTCAGACCGAGCTTCAGTCCCTTCGCGAGCGTCTGACTTGCTGCGAGCCGTCTGACATTTCCTCCACCGTCACCAACAAGAAACTGCTGCTGCTGCAGAGTCAGATGGAGCAGCTGCAGGAGGAGAACGACAGGTGTGAGGCCTCTCATGGAGCTCCGCGCTGGGGCCCTCTGCACTTCAGACGCAGTTCACGCTGGCGGGTCAGAGTAGTTTTCTGTGCACCGAATTGAAATGTGAATTTGTGTTCAGGTTGGAGAGCAGTCGCGATGACGTGCGGCTACGAGGTGATGTTCTGCAGCGCGAGGTGGTGGACCTTCAGCTGAGGAACGAAGAGTTAACCTGCCTTGCTCAGGAGTCCCAGTCCCTCAAAGACGAGATGGACGTACTGAGGTCAGTGACACTGACTTCAAAATATTTTCTTTTGTGGTCTGCAGAAGAAAGAAACTTGTTCAGGTTTGAACCGAAGGAGGATGAATACATTGGGGTGAACTGTCACTTTAAGAAGGCTCTTGATGTTTTTGCATATAATCTGAATCATGCGGGCGGTACACAGGCGTGTCAGACTGCAGCTTTTGTTCTTCTCATCTGTCCGTCAGGCAATCGTCTGAACGTGTGAGTCGTCTGGAGGCGATGGTTGACACGTATAAGCGCAAGCTGGAGGATCTGGGAGATCTGCGCAGACAGGTGCGTCTGCTTGAGGAGAGAAACCACATGTACATGCAGCGCACCTGTGAGCTGGAGGAGGAGCTGCGCAGAGCAAGCGCCGTCCGCACGCAGCTCGACACCTACAAGAGACAGGTCACCACACACACACACACACACACACACACTCATGGTGATTCAGCATGACATGGGAAACTGTTGCTGTATGTATGAAGGTTTTGTGTGACAGGCTCATGAGCTCAGCGCCAAACACTCGGCAGAGGCCATGAAAGCTGAGAAATGGCAGTTTGAGTACAAGAACCTCAATGACAAATATGAGACGCTTCTGAAAGAGAAAGAGGTGCAGAACATCACATCAATCCTGAGTGTTTGTTCGACCGGGAACATGACAACAGTCGGCTGATCTGTGTGTGTGTGTTTGCAGAAGCTGATGGGTGAGCGGGACGCATTGAGAGACACGACTGAAGAACTGACATGTGCTCAGGTCCAGCAGCAGTGTTTTACAGGTCTCGCACACAACAACGTCATGATATAAAACACATGCAGACACATTCTCATCGGGGTGTAATGATTGTGATACAGAATAGTATGTATTGTAGATGCATATGTTACTATGGTGATTTGTTTACATTAAACCATGCACATCTGATGAATCCAATGGGTTAAACTGCAAACACATGACCTGCATAAACATATTTTTTTCCCCCGTACTATTCCTGTTTTAAGACGCTCTCTTGTGGGTTAAGCTATCCAAAACTCCACCCTATCAGAACTGGTGAGTGATTATGTGATTTATAGATTCTCTCACGGGCGATTCGGGGACGGTCGGGAGTCTGGCGTCTGAGATCATGCCTGCTGAGTTCAGGTCAGTAAGTGTGACACTAGTCAGAGGATTGAAAGGCTTTAAAAAGCATTCATTTCTTTCTCTTCACAGTAAACTTTGATCTACATTTGATTTATTTCATGCCAATATATGTGTTTCACAGTCACTCATTCTTAGATTGTATTAGTTGTATGTTCTTTCGATTTAGTTGTATGCTGTCACTTGAATCGGCAAATGTCATCTCGTCCCCTTTACTTCACTTGTAGTGACTTTATTTTGCTTTGTATCTTTTGCATAACTGAGTGAACTTAAGCACTTCACATTTCGAGTAACTGTGACTGTTTTGTGTGTGTGTGTCAGAGATACGGTTGTGCGTCTGCAGCAGGAGAATAAGATGTTGTGTGTTCAGGAGGAATCATACAGACAAAGACTGGAAGATCTACAGAATCACCTGGAGGAGTCACAACGCTCCCGCAACACACTCGAGACACACAACAGGTGTGTGTTTGGTTATTCACTATCATTTTCTACATCGCATCCTGTGTGTGTGTTATTTTCTCACTGTACAACTGTGTGTGTGTGTTTATGGTTATTTACTATCATTAAGAACATCACATCCTGACGGCAAGATACAATGTGTGTGTGTGTAAATACATATTTGATAAGTGTTGTCTCTCTCTTTCTTTGTGTTCATAATCTCTCTCTCTCTCTCTCTCTCTCTCTTTCTCTCTCTCTCTTTCTCTTTATCTCTCTCTCTTTCTCTCTCTCTCTTTCTCTTTCTCTTTCTCTCTCTCTCTCTCTCTCTCTCTCTCTCTCTTTCTCTCTCTCTGTGTGTCAGGTTAAGTCAGCAGCAGATATCAGAACTACGTTCTCAGATTGAAGAGCTGCAAAGAGCTTTACAGGAGCAGGACAGCAAAACTGAAGATGTCAGTACACACACGCACACACACTCTTACACAATGAATCGACTTGATTTCAACAATTGAAACCGATTCCTCACATTTCGAATCAAAAGAAATTAATATCAGCCAAAGATAATCATGTTTGTGAACTCTGATGGAAAATCTGCCTCCGCAATAGTAGTTCCCAAAACCTGAATCCTGAATCATCAGAACTTAAAGGACTGCACTGCTGGACACTGAATATTGAGTTAATCTGTCAAGAGAACATAAAGGAAGTTCAAAGCTTTCACTTTAGAGTGACTTTGACAGGCATTTTTCTTCAGACATCACAGACAAAGTCATTTCCATGATTGTGGTTAAGTTTTATTATATATTATCACTGCCGGACATGTGTATCTCTCTCACTCTGATTACTGATTATAATAATTGAACTCTTTGTTTGCCGTGATGAAACATTAACACCTGCTGTTTGTTTCTATCCGTCCTCCTCACCTAATCGACCAATCGTCTGACTCATCAGGTCATTGTAAGTACGGCCAATCCCTCCCATCTGATTTCGGTTGTGTTGCATGGACATATCCAGTGTTGTGTGACCTGAATTTGATCTGACAGTATATGATGAGCACAAGGTATCATCTCTCACCGTAACCTTCATATTCTTCATTTCTCTCTCGACAGTCATCGTTGTTAAAGAAAAAGTTGGAGGAGCATTTGTGAGTGTCTCTCTTTTCTGCGCTTTCATAACAGAGTTCAGTTCTACACTTCACAAATGTTTTTGAGTCAAATAAATTGTACATTGATAATGTCAGAAGGTTTTTGCACACAAAAAAAACATATTCTGTGTTGTGATTGGCTGGTGTCTGTGTCATTGGTCAGGACAGGTCACATTCATGTAAGATAAAGGTCCTGTTTTTCATGACGTGTTGTCGATGTGTGTTTCTGCAGGGAGAAGCTTCATGAAGCTCATTCTGACCTGCAGAAGAAACGAGAGGTGATCGATGATCTAGAACCACATGTGGACAGTAACAGTGAGTGAACCGCACACACACAAAAGCAGCAGCAGGTCAAAGGTCATTGTGATGATCAACTCACGCACACAGACTCTGACTAAAGAAAACGCTGGTTTATACCTCGTGAGATATAAATTAATCTTAATAAAGTTTGTATTGTCTAAATGTCATATTTACATCACTATTGCTTGTTGGGAGTAATCTTTTACTGTGTGTGCGTGTGCTTCAGTGGCCAAGAAGATCGATGACCTGCAGGAGATCTTAAAGAAGAAAGATGAAGACATGAGGCGCATGGAGGACAGATACAAGAAATATGTGGAGAAAGCTCGCACGGTCAGATCTCACACACACAACCTTATCACACACATACTGTCTTATCACAAATTTACTTTTGATCTGTGTGTGTGTGTGTTAGGTGATTCAAACACTGGATCCAAAACAGAAGAATGACTCTGTTGCTCCTGAAGTTCAAGCCCTGAAGAATCAGCTGTCAGAGAGAGACAGAAAGATACAACATCTGGAGGTGACGCACACCTATACACTTCTAGAAGTGTGTAGTGATTCTTTATATTCTTTTGTCATAATACTCTTGTGTGTGTTTGTGTGTGTAGCATGATTTCGAGAAGTCACGCTCCAGACAGGATCAGGAGGAGAAGCTCATAATCTCTGCCTGGTACAACATGGTGAGAAAACACACAGAATTTGTACATTGTACACAGATTATTTTTAATCTTCTTACACCAGGAAACTGAACCTTTGTGTGTGTCAGGGAATGGCTCTTCATCAGAAGGTGGCTGGAGAGCGCTCTGGTTCAGCTCCAGCTCAGTCTTTCCTGGCACAGCAGAGACAGTCCACACAAGCCCGGAGAGGACTCGCCCGCCACCATCCCAGAAAAACACACTCTCAGCCATCCTCATAGATGAATTCATGAGCTCCCTCCTGGAACGCACCTCTGTCAGTGGCCTAAACGATGACACAGGGAATCTTATTTCTCTTTTAGCACTTTCCCTGTCTGAGAACGTAGAATATCACAAGTCGGTCTCTGGAGTTTAGAGGATATAGTATTTAATCGTCTTTTAGATGACGTTTTGTTTGATTTTTTTTCTCTCGTTTGTTTTTAGTCGAGTCGCAGCGTAAGGACATTTTTATTAATGTTTTTTTATTTTAGTGTCTGTGCGTCTTAACTGGGCGATATGGAGGAGATTAACGAAGCAGGTGGACCTGTGGTGGGTTTCATTATGATTTTTTTAATGTATAGTTCGGTTTGGATATCAGGGTATGATGCGTGTGCCTTAAAACACTCAGTGCCTTTCTGAAGACTTCAAGATCTAGATCCATCACAGGCATCACTCTCTCTACTGACAGCTGTCAATCACCTTTATGATGCATCCATGTCTCTAGCTCACCTTTAAACCAAATCCTTTTAAAATTGAATCGCTGAATACTGTGTGATGGGAAGCCTTGAATGCAATGGTCAAATAATGAGATGTGGTCTACGCTATTATGCTTGTCATTAAATGTAAGCTGTTTTGTTTTTATGAATGAATGTGAAATTGATATGCTGGACACTAATCCAATGACAGATGAACTACTGAAGGATGCAGGATTTCTGTCAGACATGAAAACTGCTGCTGCTTTATCATTTTATGACGTTTTTTTGATGTAACATCACCACATTTTGCTGCGAAAGGAGGAAGTCTGTGAGGTTTTATGAAATAATATTGAACAGTGGACACTACAATTTACACAGCACTACTGTATGTATGTATATCAGACACACTAATGTTATTTTTGACCCTTGTCAGTCCAAGCATTTTTCACGACTCATCAGAGATCTCTAGATGTGAGTTTGTTGTGTAGTTTTTCACTTTGTGTTTAATGCTGAAGTTTGTGACATATTTTTCAATGTTGTTGTTGTTCATAAGTTCTTGTTTTGTTTTCAATCACACATGTTCTTTAAGGACTGATGAGGGTCTGTACTGGACATATCATATCTTTGCACTACGATTAAAGACAGGTCATCGGTACAAAATATTTGATGTGAGAATTGTGTGTGCTTTTTTTTTTTAACGTGTTGGATTCGAACACACTCAAAATGTTTAGTTTATCTATGTAGAAATATCCTCATCAAAGATAAGATTCGTTAAAAAGATGATTTATTGAAATGTGGTTCATGTGGTGACATTACTGAGATCTGTCATTTTACGGTTTATGCATTATTTTCGATTAGGCAAGGCAAGTTTATTTATATAGCACATTTCATACACAAGTGCAATTCAAAGTGCTTTACATAAAATGATTGACAGAAAGAAAGAAAACGTATCTTTAAAATGCAAATTATTTAAGATCACAAAAACTTAAGATTTTATGAAACAATAAAACCACAATAAAATTGATTAAAAATGTGAGTGTATATATAAAAAGAATAAGTGCAAAATAAAAATAAATTAGAAATAGAAGTGCAGTTGATGTAAAGTAGCACAGTGCTCAGGTTGTGAATGCACAGCTAAACAAGTGTGTTTTTAATCTGGATTTAAAAGTATCTACTGTTGGTGAATGTCTGATGTCTTCTGGAAGCAGATTAGACAAATTACACAAAACAAAATATGTAAGCGATCAAATATATAGAAACACAATATTTAATGTATGGGGGGTAAATAGTGCGTTGGAACTTTGAGCTTCACACGTCTCTTCCTACAGGTGGCGCTAAAGTTCGGTTCACATTTCAAGATGGTTGTACGCTGGACACAAAAACATATTTTGTGTTGATGATTGACAGCTGAAATATGAATATATTCTTCGTCGGAAGCACTTTAAAATAATCAACAATGAGCTGTGATTGGGTAATCTTGGATAGATACATTTCTTGATAGAAATGTCATACATCCAAATCGCGGGACGCCTTTTAAGTGTTCAATAAGCAGCGTTTGTGAACTCCAAACGAAGCTCTTATCTGTAATTGATTATGAATCACTTCATATATAAGTATATGTATGTGTGTGTGTTTAAAAGGCCGCAATATTTTTTATAGTTTTGTGTCAAATGAACCTTCTCACTATTCTCATTTTACAAACGCTGCAATTCTTCATCCGGCCTGTAGGCGTCAGCAGCGCTTTCGTCACGCACACAAACACTGACCGCAGATGAAAAACAGCATGGCGGACAGCCGCTGAAACAAAACAAACCCGTGCAGTAAAACCCGTAATAAACGGTGATTATATAGTGATTTAATCTATAATCTGCCGGTTCTGAGATTATTAACACACATGGACTCTTTGGTTTACCAACCGCGCTGTTTTGTAAGCTTCTGAATGTGTTTTTTGTTTCATCTGGAGACGCCGCGAGACTTTGCGGTTACTGATTATACAGCAAACACGGGTTTTGTTTAATTTCCATCTTTGTTCAATTATTCACATTTAAATCAAATTAAAGTATCAATCGAGCGCGTTGAGAACGCTCGTACCAGGGAAATCCCTACATTTATCGCAAACAACCGCCCCGCATGCTCAAATCATAGGGGTGACTGCGAAACCTCTATTTAAGATTTTAATTTGAAATCAAACTCGAGATGGAGAAAAAACATCATCAATCGGACAAACATCGTCGCCGTCGTCATCACCATCACCAGTCGTCCAGCAGCAGCGAGGAGTCCGACGGGAACAGCCCGGCTCAAGGTGCGCCCGCGGCGGCCAACGTCTTCGCCAACGACGGCAGCTTCATGGAGATGTTCAAGAAGAAAATGGAGGAAGAGGAGAGGAGAAAGAGAGAGGCTGAAGAGGAGGAGGAGGAGAGGATGAAGAGTTCTGCTTCTGCAGGGCAATCCTCACAAGACCCGAAGCCCTGTAGCGTGACTAACTTTGTAAGGGGCTTTGAATGGCAGTGGGCCAGATCATTGCATTAGTGTAACATTAACACACACACACGCACACACATGAATACTGAGCAGTAATGGGTCTGTTCGGGTCCTGGCCGCTTCCCAAAGTCCGTGTAACGCTCTCAGTGTGTTCCCTTAACTCAGGTGGGCAAGCGGAGAGGAGGAGCACGGATGACCCTCAAGACGGGAATGGTGGCCAAGAAACAGAAACTGGATTCTGAGGTGAGTATATATGAGGGATATGACTGTATTCTTTATACCGCAATACTGGGTCAGTGCTGCAGGTACAGTATTGTACACTTCAGTCATATAATCAGTAGGGCTGGGTAAAAAATATCGATTCTTCGATATTAATCAATTTAACGGGAAATCCCGAATCGATTCTTAATGCGTGTGCTTTAGTTCAAGGATATCTGTATTTCGTCTTCCTGAAGATGTCGCAATCACTCGTGCTGATACAAATAAAACAAAATAAATTCAAATAAAAGTGGGAGAGGAAATGAGGATCATGGCGGAAGCTCGCGGTAGCCAATGGACCCCAGCACATGCAAATGAATGTCAGATTCACCTCGCGCTAAGACTACACGATAGTTGAGAACGAGGGATTTCACAATCTAATCAATGTTTTGCAGCCGAGATACGTAATAGTGACACGCAAGTGCTTCAGTGAAAGGCATAACATGTCACTATATCCTGGGATGCACATAAGTGATACGCGTGCGTGACCAAAATTAAAATTGCGCTCTCTCAATAAGTTTGGACCGCTCATCTGCGTACTGACATGGTTGAAACCGTTTGATGCACAATCACTGTTTAGACCGACTAAATGTAATACTGGAAAAGATTTCCCTTTGAACTGAATGCTGCTAAAACTACTGCTATCTCGTTTGTTCCCGGTGTTAAATGGGACCTGGGTGTAAGTTATGAAAAACGAAGTATCGGCAGCTCCGCCTTCGTTGGTTCTGTGAATGTCTGGATCTGCACTGCGCTTCAGGTCCATGTGCGCTCGCAAGTGCACTTCCCAGCAACCTGCCCAAAACCAAAAAGTTTGGCGTTTTAGGTTTCAAATTTGATGTTAAAAATTAATATTTACTAATTTTAGAAAACAAGAATAAATACAATACTATTGTATTTTAAGTGTACTTTAAAGCAATTTAAATATAGTATTATCCCACTATATTATTTTGTTTATTGTTCATTAAAAAGCAGCTACTTTTTTACTTTTATTTTTAATAGGTAAACCAAACCGAATCTCCACGTGCTCTCTTGAGAACCAGATAGAAAAACTTATGTGCACCCCTGACTATATTGCAAGCATATACTTAAATGTGGATTCCATGCCTGCAAAACTAGCATTGTAATTGAAGTACTAATAACTAATCGATATTGAATCGAATCGAATCGAAACCATAAAAACAAGAATCGAATCGAATCGCCAATTTGGTCGCAAACCCAGCCCTAATAATCAGTACTAAAACACACAAAAATAGACGTCATCTCTATGATGTGGGAGGAAATGTCAGTGCCTTGCATTGTGGGATACAGGAAAACACTGGGCGTACAGTTCTGTACAATACAATGATATTACAACGTTTTAAACTTAACTTCTAAATTATTAACAATTTTCTTCAACTTAATTGGTCAGCGTGACCACAGTTATAGAATTGAATGTTCTCTTTTAAGGCTATTATAGTATAGATGTGAGATATGAATTGGGTCATTTAAATGCAATCCTGATGGCAATGTGTCAAACATGAAGAATTCTGAAGGACCCAAACTTTTAGTTTTAAAAGAATTTATACGAGGTTTTGTTCGTGATTTATTTTTTGTGCTTTAGGCGGAGGCGGGAAAAGGAGACGCCTGGACTAAATACATGGCAGAAGTGAAAAAGTATAAAGCGCATCAGTGTGGAGACGATGATAAAACCAGGCCGCTGGTCAAATAGACTGAACTGCTTCAACACCCGGGAGACTCAGCATCTCTCCACACTGCCACAACATCATCACACAGACACACATCACTTCTCATTTGTCCTTTTCTTTGTCGAGGTTGAGTTTTGTCTTGTACTCTTTTGACTTGCATATTATTTAGTCTGTGGCATTAGAAAGACGGGATCTAATTACACCTTATTGATATTTTGTACTCTGCTCATTTGGTGCGTGAATGTGACCTGATCAAAGTTCGTGTTTCAAAATTGTAATTAAACTCGCATTACCACACAAGGTGTTCAAGGGTTTTAAAATTCCCACAGAATCGCATCTTTGTGTATGTGATGTAACGATGATATAAAAAAGGCTTTCACATCTCAATATTACATGATGTATTTTTAATTACTGGACTGAAGCAGCTCTGTATGCATCCAAATGAGGCCGCTTCAGTACAACATAGTATGCAAACTATTCCTCATGACATTGACTGTTCAGTGACTTTTGTTAGAATAATCCTTCAGGTGAACATCAGCCTGTGCCATTTGGCCACTCAAATTAATAACCACCAGAATAATATTTCAAAATCAAACAAAGCTTTATGAAGTTTTACACTTTAAAACCCAAACGTGTATTAGTTGAAACGTGTCTTACCTGATTATAGGTTATTATAATATTCATTATGTTTTTTCCCGTTCAGCATATTACAGAAAGTTTCTTATTTTAGCTCTTAATATAAGTTATAATACGTTAAATTCGTTTTTTTCACAAATCTGTATTACAGCCGCAAAGCTTAGCTTTTTTTAAGATTCCTATCTTACACAATCGTGTCTTATCTCTAGTTGGGAAATCTTAAATTGTACCACCAAGCTCGGCAATCCACTTTAAGGTCTGTTACCAACCAACCAACACTGCGCGCGCTGCCGATGAGGTAATCAAAATGGAGAAAAAAACCGGCGAGCTTTTCATTTTAGTGCCGCGGAAATTGAAACTTCTCCGATGTTCATTTTCAATTATTAATCAATGTAATGGCATTGTTGGACAGCGCAATTGTGAACGTTTTTGTGTAATTGTTTTAATCAATTTAAAGTAGGAGGAGAGCTGTGGTGTCCTAAAGTTAAGAGCGTCTATCTGTCAAGTTGAGACGCTTCTGTTCCTAAATGTTCCTTGGTTACAAACAGATAGGATAAGATTTTAAAGTTATGATCTTTATTAAATACGCCCGCTGAACTACATTACAAATCTTTTTTATTTGAATTCATTTTTATTTCAAACGTCACTCTTGACGAAGGGTTTCACTTGTGAAAAGGGTCAAACTTAGGTCACATGACATACACCTTTCAATGTGACTGGCTGTCTGTGAGACTAATAAAACGTATTAGAAACAAAAGTGGAGAACATGAATAGGCCTACACAGGAGAGCATTATACACCATACATACACGATGTTGAGACACAAACGTTTTAAAATGTAGAAATGTACATAATAAAGTAGATATTGATAACGTTGTTCTCATAAAGATCAGAAAGGAAATTGCGACACTAATGCAAAAATCACTACTCTTTTTTTTCTTTCCTTTTCTCACTCTCTAAGACAAAATGACAATATGAATGTTTCATCTCAGGATAATAGTTATATATTTTAAATAGCCTATATATATAAATGTAATATTTATTATACATATATATTAATGCAAATGCAAATTCAAAAATTAAATTTGCATTCACGCGTAATTATATATATATATAATTACGCGTAAATGCATATTTCATTTTAAATTTGTTTCATCAAATACAGTGAATTAATAAGAAAAGCTGCGTTAGTCTACAGCTCGAGCTGCAAGGTTTCTCTAAAAAAGGCGCTTTTACAGCCGACTAACGAGAACTCTGCAAACTACGTGTCTGTATAAAAGGTGTTTTATTGTGTATGGACTGAATTTGAGGACTGTGCACTTGAAATTACTTACGAGAGCACGTCTGTAGACAGCGTCACATGATGTTGTGGTTATCTTAAACATGTTAACCTACATGCAAGTGTTCCCGTGTGACCATAAACTCCAATGATCAGAATCCAACATGTGCAACCAATTAGAATTTGGTATGAAAGCCATGTATATTTTAATTACAGCCTTTAATATAGGTTTATATATTGGCAATGTACGTTTTAACACCAAGATGATCTAACATGCTTTGCATAAGACATAAGGCAATGTTTGTCATTGAATAAGAAAGACAATATAATAAGATTACCAAAAACGTTTAAAAAAGTAATGTTGCACAGCGCTAGCGTGTCTCAAACAAAAGACAATGACTCTAGTTTAAATTAGTTTTATTAAAGTAAAAAATACTTTTCTCGTGTATGTTCTTATTTTCTTATTTGACAGTTGATGTCATGATCAACTTCCCAGCAAGCAGCAGGGAGAAGATGGGAGGGGATGAAGAATAAAACCAACTATTCATATTTTCCTAAAAGTTCACTGTTGTTTGTTTGTTATTTGAAATAAATAAACAAACAAAAGAATTAACCTTTTCATTTCGCTATTGATTTGTATTTTAGATTTAGTATTATTATTAGATTTATTATTTTAGCATGGGGCTAAGTTATTTAACATTTAATTTTGTCATTCTTTATATATTTTTTATCTTAAGTTGCTTTTGGACAATTGTATATATTTTTATCAGTGTCATAATCAATATTTACTTTAACCATATTGTATAAATAACATTTAATTTTGTCTCTTTCATGTATTTATTTTTCCGAGCTGTTAAATGTTATTTTTCTTAATAAAAGTTTTAAGTTGTTTTGATGAATAAAAATAATTCTTTAGCCATCCTTGTTTTAGAATAGCCGTCTGGGATGTGTTTGGACGGACAGTTAACGTCTTTTTGGCTTGCTGGGAGGGAGGGAGAAAAACTCAAACCAAGCAATGATCGTGCTAGACTTCCGCTGCGCAAACTATTCGCATTTGTCAGTTGTCATACGCCGATCGTCTGCGCAGAGTCGCATGACGTTGAAAACACCTGAATCTTATACATCAGTGATTGAACTAAGTTTGCGATTGGCCAAAGACATTACAATTTACCAAACGAGCTATATGGAGCTCATAAAGCAGCACAGTATCCGGTCACCCATAGCGTATGTACTTTGTTCAAGTACTCAAGCACAGAATGGCGTTTTGTAAAGTCCGAAGAAAAGAATTTGTTATCCTATTTGGGTTTACATTTATTAATTTAATACACTGCAGAAGTTTGGCACCTTTGTCTGGGACACAAACAAACAACGATGATGGGAATAAAATGATATCTGAAATGTCAGATCAACGGGGATTTGATGAGCAGTTAGCTGATTTTGACCCCATTGATGACGACAATGTCTTCGGTATGTAAAGCACTTGTGCGTCACTGTAGTGTATTGTAGGATTTAAAGTCCCCTTGAACTGGAAATTTACTTCGGTATTTTGACTTCTTTCTGAGTTTAATGGTATTTCGTGACGCACATTGTTAAATGCTGCAATATTTCATGAAAAAAAGGCATTTTAATTAACTTCACTGGGATTACTAAAGTCAGTTACGAATCGCTTGCCTTGTATTCCAGATGAAACTAGCGATGCAGGGGATAAAACGTTATCCGAGGAGCAGTTATCTGATTTTGACTACCCCATGGAGGACGTCACCGTCTTCGGCATGTGATGCGCTTGTGTGTCATTGTTGTGTATATTGAATAAAAATTAAATGAAATGTCGCTTGCGAATCACTTGTATTGCATTGCAGATCTGCCAAGGAGTGCTGTAGAAACCGCTAGCGATGATTGGAATACGACGTTGTCTGACATGTCCGATCAAGGAAAATTTGATGAGCAGTTTGCTGATTTTGACGACCCCATTGATGACTTCTCTGAACCGGAATCCTCTGAACCGGAATCCTCTGAACCGGCATCCTCTGAACCGGCATCCTCTGAACCGGCATCCTCTGAACCGGCATCCTCTGGACCGGCATCCTCTGAACCGGAATCATCTGAACCGGAATCATCGGAATGGGCTTTATTGCAAGGTGTTTACACACAAGGAATTTGACTTGGCAACAGGAGCTTAGTGCAAAAGAAATTGTACACATGATGCGGATGTTTTATTTTCAGGTTTAACTTATTGTTTCTTACAATGTACAGTTTCCAGATGCAATGTGATGGAAAGTGTTTAGTAAGAGCTTTTAATTGTTCAGGTTGAGTATAGCCTGGGGGAAAACTGTTCTTATGTCTGGCTGTTCTAGTGGCCAGTGCTCTGTAGCGCCCACCAGATGGCAACAGTTCGAAGAGGGAGTGAGCTGGGTGAGAGGTTATCCTCTTAGCAGTCCTGAATGTTCGTTTTAGTCTCTTAATGTCTGATTTGATAGCTGAACAAAAACAGACAGTTAGGGATGAGCACAGTACAGACACGATGATAGACAAATACAACTGTGTAAGCAGCTCTTGTGGCATGTTGAATTTTCTCCGCTGACTGAGGAAGAACGAACTCTCCTGGGCTTTTTATTGATGGAGTGAGTGTTCCACTTCCTGATGTCCTGAGAGATGGTAGTGCCCAGGAACCTGAATGACTCAACTGCAGCCACAGTATTGTTCATGATTGTGAGTGGGGGCAGTGCAGGGGGGACTATAAATCTCTTATAAATAGCTTGCATTGTATTGCAGGACAGGGGAGCGAAGTAATGCATGAACAATTTGGAAACTCGTCTGAAGGAGGCTGGGCTAAAATGTCTCCAAAGCTGAGGTGTGGTGATGATTTAATGAATTTGCAACTCTTTGGTTCAGATGTGGACCAAGTTGAGCTTTGTCGAGGTAAGTTGGGAATTCCTGTTTATTTTTGTGACTTGCTTATGACGACCATTTACTGCCAAAATTGACTATAAATTGTATGTTGTACTAGTTTTAGTTTGTGTCAGTTGGGCTCAATATAGGAGACTTTAAAGGATATTTAAGTATCTTATAAAATGGAACTTTCTTTTTAGTTTCATGGAATTCGCCATGTTGCCACAGTAGCCCTAAATGGGCAAACTGCTCTACAGAGCGTGTTCTATCCTTTGGGAAAGAAGTGAAAGGACAATGACGTCTTGGGCCTTTTGCCACTATTCATTAAAAGTCCAGTGCATTGGACCAGTTAAATTTAGTGTAACAAGATATGACGTCTTGGGCCTTTTGCCACTAAATGTCACTGGACCTTTAATGAATAGTATAACAATATGTGTTAAATCGATGTTCTCAAACTGGCCAGATGCCAGTGTTTTGGTAGAATTTATCCACATAAGCTGTAGGTTTGTTACTCCTTGGTTCATTCCAGCGCATTTAGATAATTGGTCTCCGATTGTAATGGCATACTTGGTGATGACATTTTACATTTGTTTCAGAAGTTAGTCACCTTGAACTTATTCCTGCAGGTAGTTCTGCACCTGTTCCTCTTGGACATTTGCCACCTGATTGTGGCCGCACTTCACCCACTCATGGAGGTCTTGTTTATGCTACACCCTATGATGGATGTGGTGTTGCAAAACAGGTAATCCTGTTTAATCTGCTCGTTTAAGGTTGAAGGCTATAAAGCTAACTTGGATGTTTGTTTTTCAGGGAGGGAATTATTTAATGCAGATGCTATGGCAGGGTTACCGTGTGGTCATCTCTTGTCCTATGGCCTAGTTCTTTGCGTCCAATACCCTCATTACTATTCCCACCGTTACCTTGATCCTCCATCCCAATTTTCCCCATACCCTGGCACTGACTGGCAAACCAGACACAACTGTTACACCAGCCTCTGCAACACTAACCCAAAAGCCACATTGTCCTTCTATCTTCATCATATCTATCTTCTGTTGATGTCTGAAATAAAGTCCAATGGAAGAAATGAGAATAAATGGTTTTGATTATTTTGTTTGAATTTTAAACTTTTCTGACCAGTTAACCAGTTCTGTGATTTACCACCCCAAACACAATTTAAACCAAACATGATATTATACCTTTTTGTCCTGTTAAGGAATGGTTTACCTTAAAGGACCCATTGCATGAAAGCGCAATTGTTTTTCTGTGTTTAAGTGCTATAATCTGGTCCCTGGTGCATCTAGCAAACGAAAAAAATCCTTTGGTTTGCTAAGCCTTTTTCTGCAAGCATATGACAAATCGAGCCATTCAGATTATGCTCCTGTTTGACGTAGACTCAGGCTCCTATTATAATATTACTGCCCCTTAATCTACACTATTCCATCCACGGCGCTGCTGCCATTGTTTACACAAGCCACAGCGGTGTATGTGACGCCATGGCTAAAGTTCGTGGACAACATGAAAGGTAGTGGCTGCGCAGACTCCAATCCTAGGAAGAGACAGGACTGGATTTATTTAATTTTTAGTAGAAATCTCTCAAACCAAAAGTAAAAACCTGCTTATTTCCTCCAATTAATTCAAGCCAGAGTATTTTATCAACCTGGGACTGTACAAGCAGGATTGGCTTCAAAGTTGTTCCTCAAGAGGGATTGAGACCGATTGAACGAGACTAAACTGACGATTTAAATCATATTTATCAGCAGTCTGAATTGACGTACACATTGTATTACTACTCTTATCGATACTGCTTATCGGTCTGGTACTTAACGGTTTTCCGATCGGTGCTTTTGGATACATTTTTTTAAATAAGACCAAAAATAATTTATGAATCTAATAGCACCGCTTTATTTTCTCTAATATAAAATCAAACCAGCAGTATTAAAAGTGGGTTGGATTCATCATAGCTACCTGCATGAATTTTAATGGACAGATTTTTGTTTGTCCCAAGTAATGCGACAAATTGTTAAGCTGTGCTGAGTAGAGGATGTGATCTCTCATCATTTAATCCAATTGAAATGAGACACTCGCGAATAGATATAGGTTGCGCACTTGTACACTCTAAAAATGCCTGGGTTATTTTTTAACCCATACCGCTGGGTTGAGTCCGTTGGGTGGTTTTGTTGGGTTAGTTTTCCACATGTTAAACACTTTTTGGGTAGTTTTAGTTTTCAAGATGTTGGCTTAAACCCGCTGGGTTAATGTGCTGGGTTGTTTCTGCCCACCCCTGGGTAATTTGAATAGTTTCGCACGCTTACCGTCCTGAAGACGTTGAGTGCACTCCTTTCATTTGTATAAAGAACAATGGGACAAAGTGACTGGTTGGAGCAATTTAAAGGTACGTTTTGTTAAGTTTTAGGTGAATATTTATTGAAATTTGCAGAATTTTTAACAATTTGCAAGGCAACAGTGTCTTAACTAACATTAGTGATGTAATTTAGACGACCAGCAACTGTTACCTCGGATCACATTACATAAATTGACTCGCATAGTCCTGTGAAGATGCGCGACATTGCGAATTAATGAAATGTTAGTTTACCCCATCACATATAAGCTACGTTTAAGAACTTTAGTGAGAATTTAACAAAATTTGAGTCAAACCGGCGAGTGCCCCGCGAGCGCTAGCAAGCATTCACGGTTCAGGAACGCCTCTCGGTGTCCACTCTGGACATTAAGCGGCCAGTCAATTATATTGCTCCCTCTGGTTTAAACCAAACATTTCAAGGTTTGTGCATATGATAAAGAGAGTGTGCTAGCCTGTACTTAATGAGTTGATTTGCTGCACGTGTGGTTTCTTAATGTATTACGTGGTGTAATTCATAATGTCATTTTTTGCACTAGTCAGTAAATCAAATAGATGCTTTTGTGAGTGAAAAACTCAGCGAGTGGCAGTCTTTGACAAGTTTAAAGGTACGTCTGTGTTTATTAAATGCTCTTAAACTGACTACCATGATCAACTCACCCTCACATAACATAAAAGTTACACCACATAACAAGTTATGGACATTAGGCCTATATCTTTGAGTCAGATTGAAATATAAAATGTTAACCCTAAAATAGGCCCAAGGTCATCCCACCCAGCACTAGAAGTCATTTGGACGTCTTTTTTGTTTTAAAAATCGACGTCGAAAATCGGTCTTTTTTGGTGCGTCTAAATTTGGTCAAAGTAAGCCCAAAAATCGATGTCGACATTTGGTCTTTTTTTGGTCCGTCGAAATCTGGTCGAAAATAGCCCAAAAATCGACTTCTAAAATTTGTCTTTTTTCGGTCAGTCTAAATTCCGTACAGCATTAGTCCAAAAATAGTCGTTGAAAATTGGCCGTTGTTAAATCCGTCCCATTTGGTCAAAATCCTAGATCGGAGGCCTTTTTCGGACAACATATATTACTAATATTGACATGAAAAGAAATCACATTGTAGTAGTTTCTTGATAAAAACGTGTGTTGCGACTATTTCTTAAGATGTCATATAACTAGTTCAACAATGTGGCTAAAGCATACAAATATTTATATAATGAGCCAATATACTTATAATGGAAGCCGTAATATTAAATTTAAAATATCCATAAAAATAACGTTGTGACTGCTAATTCATTTTTATATAGTGTTTTCCCCGCTTCTTCATGATGCACATACCTTTCAGACGTTTCTTATGGTTGGTCGATTAGTTGTTAATAGTTGCTCATAATGTTGCATTCATGAGAGTTTCCCTTACTTATCACGCAACCGTTTTCCGCAATTTAAAGAATGCGTTAGTTTTTTTCCGTTTTTTGTTATACAAAATTACAGTTTTTTTTTACAGCGCCAAAAACAAGCATTAATGTTATACCTGATCATCATTGTCAATCAATATTGACAAAGTCGTTGACCAAAGCACACACATTATCTTTTCTCATCCAAAAGCAAACTCCTGAATTTTCAGTTGCTGCACACTAATGGAACTTTACAATAAACCGGGTTTTATATTTAGATGAAACTACAAAATTAGCTTCTTTGAGGCAAATTCAGAATTGTTAATCCAAAATTAGGATTCTGTCATAATTTACTAACCCTTAAATTGTCCCAAACCTGTGTTAATGTCGTTGTTCTGCTGAACACAAAGGGAGATATTTTGAATAAGGTTTTTGACATGGCCACGATTGCAGTGGATTTGAGAAAATGAAAACTTGATCGTAAAGAAAGTTCATTTCAAATTTCAAAACCAATGCCTTCATTCTGCGACATGGAAATTTTGATGCCATTGAAGAAAAAGATCATTGGATGAGAAGGTTCTTCACTGCACAGGGAAGGGAAAGCACAGGGAAACAGGTAAGATTTTTAATCTCATATTTAAAAATTATAAATATTTTCGTTTACTTAAGGAAATCAATTTTTATTTAAGGTCATATCTATAAAATGAACATAAGACAATTATACAACCGGGCAAAGGACTCATTGAGTCCATTTACGATACCACAATATTTTTCAAGAAATGTATGTGATAAAAACTAAACATTATTTACTGAATGTTAAGAAATACATAATTTAAAATGTATTAATTAAAATTATATCTAGCCTAGTCAGATGATAAAAAGTACACTTACATTATGTACTTATAGTGCTCTCCTTTTGTACACTAATTTTATACTTTTTAGTAATTATACAATTTGTATTAAATGTATAACTACTTGAAATAATCTTAAAAACATAAATGCACTCAGCCAATCTAAATGATGTCTTATTAACAAAGTTCGGGAGGAACCTAAGCATATAATCAGCACGCCGTTCCATCACCAGCAAATACCTATCAGCCGAGCATGCAATCTCTGCACAACCATCTCGGCTGGTACATCATTAGCAATCACAGCTCCTACCCTATCAGCTCAAGCAAGCTCTACTATAAATAGACAAGCAGTCTTACCTGATGCTTCTCGCAAGATAAACATCCCTCCTCCACCCCGGCTCCTCTTACTTTCCTCAGTCCAGCTGGACCCTCGGGGGGTGTGTTCTGGGCTCGAGCCGGTTCCGAGCCCGGCGCACTTGCCCTGACCAGGGTAGAGTGCTCCGGGTTCGGATGGATCTGGTGAGCTCGGAGCCCACTCCCTGCACAACACGCCAATACGCATAACATGCATATCCATGCTTTACCAATCTATCCCTATAATGGAGCTGTTTATCTGTGAGGGCGAACTCGTGAAAATCTTGTCTAGGGCACCAACACAGGCTGGGCCGGCCCTGTTTTAAGACACCACGAATATGAAATGTGATAAAATTGTATTTAGTCACCCCTTAGTTACAGGTGGTAATTAAATACATTTTAAATATGCCTACATGAATAGTATGTTAAAAGCACATAAATCAATAAACAGGAAGTGTGAACTATAACTTCTCCCGGAACAGGAAAGCTCCGCTTAATCAACACTGACTACTAGATAGAGCGGAACTGTTACTATAGCAACGATTTCAGTTTGTCTCTGAGGAGTCTTAAAAACAGTAGTACTAAAGCAGAATTTTTAGAATACAACTATAAATCTAGTGTGCAGAAAAAGAGCAATTTAACTATATTTTGAAAGTGTACTTTTTACCAAAGAGCCACACACAACACTAGCCTACAGGCTTAAGAAGCCGCACTGCAATTTTTTTCTAATGTATGTACGTTTTTGTCATATAACGCAAGGTATGTTTCCATAGATACACATTAAAAATGTCATATATACAAAATATATTAAAATAGTACTTCTTGCTTGCTTGCGCGTGCCAACCCCGCGAAACCAGGAATATAAACAGTGGTCTGTGACCGTCACGAGCAGCGCACCCTACAGAACCACACTACAGCCGTTTTTCTGAGGTAAAAGCTATTTACTTAACCGTTTTATTTGAACTCACCCTAAAGCATCTGCTCACAACAAAAGAAAATTACATATTATGAAGAAAGTAATAATAATCATGGTAAAAATCTACTAACGATAGTAATACGTATTTGAGTATTATAGTATTGTTACTAAAAAATTTTTATTAAAATAAAAAAAAGCCAGAAATAACATTCAACAACATATTTTTTTTCACCTGATGTCACTTTGACTTTAACAAATTCAAAGCTTAACCAGTCCTCTTGTGGTTGTAAAAGGCGCTTATGTGCCACAGACACGTTTTTTAGAGGCCATCGCACCACTTTGGTCTCTGTGTCAATCCAGTTCAATGGCAAAACTCCTTCCATCTGCTTCCCATTCTCCACCCAAACAGCCCGTGCGTATACCATTGCCTGAAACACAATTAGATTATTTAATTTAGAACTACACATTTCCTTTTCTACATGATGCTAAATAATAGTAAATATTACTTACGTTATTTGTGTTCATTTCCTGTGCTCCATTCCATGGAGGAGAGGAAAAAGGACATATCCTTGTTCACAAGGGAGACAAGCAACCTTCTGGTAAAGGTCTTTGGTTTGCAATAACTTTGTCTTTGTCCGTTTTCTTTGAAAAAAGACTATATTCAATAGCCTTGACTCACATGGCCTCTTAAAAAAAGTCTCTTGTGTCCTTTTGGCTCAGCACATCACAAAGTTCCATCTTGCCTTTTTTCCTTCACAAATGCAACATTTTCATTGTGAAGCATAAAGCAGTGGTCTTTATCTTTGGTTGATATATAAAAACATGACCTTGTCTCTTGAGGCTTGTTGTTGATGCCTTTCTTTGCAACAAGGATTTGGCATGACACGTTGATGGAGCAAAAATTATATGACAATGTTTTTTTTTTATGGTGTTTTGGAAAAGAGCTCTTCAAGCACATATTTTTGATCTGCTACTACCCGCCCGAAAGGAGTTCATTATACGCCCACATCCTCACCCGTGAATTTTAGGAATGTCACCACACGTTTTATCCTCTTTTATAAGGGTAACTTAGCGTTACCCGACCCGTTGCAGGACTCTGATGGCGACGGATAGCCACCTAAAATGGCGATGCCTTCGCGGAGTGAAACGCGTGACGTCTCATTCTCAATCTTGAACACCATCTAGCTAACAATGGGGTTTTGTGCTTTCTAGCTTGAAGAAAAAACACAAAACTAAACACTTAGCCGTACAGCTAAATTATATCCGTCAAGTTAGGCAACCTAGCTGAGGTAACGTTGTAAAGGAAGTTTATAAATAGCGTAAACAAAGCTAAAATTAATTAACTATCTACCTCGATAACATAACTAAGTTACAAAATAATCACAAACAGTTAAACCTTAATGGCTTATTAATATCCGCATTCGGGTAATTTATTAGCCAACTGTCCATCCGTGTGGTGTATGTGTCACAGGTCGGAGTGGGTCAAGCCAGACTGCACCCACCCCTAGACCAGGATCCCCCTGAGGAGCGTGTCAAAGGAGGAGGCAGGAGACAGGAATAAAAGAATCACAAGCTTTATTTAATATTTAAAAGTAATTTGAAAAACCTAATCTAAAAATCCTCTTCCTTCCTCTTCCCAGGAATCCAAGCAACACCGTGGTAAGTTGCAGACCGGCGGGGACCACACAGGTGCGTAGGTGGATCGGGGCTCGCTTCCTTCAGGCGACGGTGTCGGACTCACGGTAGTGAGTAATAGACGGTGGGTATCCTAGGTGGGTGTGTGGATCGGGACTCACTTCCTTCTGGCACTGTCGCCGGGCTCACAATGGTGAGTAAAAGACAGGTGGGTGTCCCAAGGGAACAGGTGGGTCGGAGCTCACTTCCTTCTGGCGCTGATGCCGGACTCAGTGGCGAATAGAGGACGGGTACTTCACACCACACCGATGGGTTTCAAAGCTGCAACAGACTCACGCCACGAGCTGAGCAGGGCTTTCGCTGGGACAGGCAGAATCAAGCTTCAGGCAGCCGTGAACAGACCTCACGGGTGTGGCAGGGGACAAATACTTCACACTCTGCAGATGGGCTTCAGCGCCACAACAGTAACAAGGTAGCAGTATTTAACTATTCAACAGTCTACGAAACATCCAGCTGAAATACCTTCTTCTTTTCTGACCAGGACAGAGGCTTTCGGTGGGAGCATGTGGAGACCACCAGGCAGAGAGGACGCTTTGAGCGGAACACTCCACTTCGGCTATACACTGGAACGATACAGCTCTTCCTTTAAGACAGCGGATGAAAGACTGGGAGGAGAGTGCACAGCAGACTACTATTCCTTCTCCACACAATAAACCTCACTCCATAACACCAACCGTGTGAATCGTCACTTCAAGCACTGCATCCCACTCGCACACCGTGCATTCGGGCCAGCACTCACCCCTCCGGTCTTTCTCCCGCCAGATCAACTCTCGTCCTTGCAAGGATGCAATTTCTCTCCAAAGAAAGCAGAAGACGGGTGCAGCTATTGTCACATTCGGCAAAGGGGAGGACAGAAGTTAGAGCCAGATCAACAATCCACTCGGTGTACTAGTTCACTCGTGCCACACACTATTCCAATTCTCAACACCACTTCAGTGTTTAGTGCATATAAACAACGGATCAAATACTCATCACTGGCGTCTTCCCCACTGCTGACGATATTCCTTGAATTTTCACTGATAATCCTTCACTCCCTCCCAGTCCAGGCGACAAATTCCACTCTCTATTACTGTCCTCGGTTCCCGCAAGCCACACTCCTCTTTCTTCACGATAACTCTTCAGCTGTGATACTCCACAAACATTTCCCAACAGGAGAGAACACTCAAGATCACCGGAGAAGGAAGAACAGAACAGAACACAACATAACACAACCCAACCTAACACAGCCCCAGCCTTCTCTTCCCCTTGTGTTTTATCCTGGCAAGAATACTGGCGTGGCCTCAATCAGACACTCAGAGCGAAGTCCCCACACCTGTTGTCAATCTGCCGGTTAGTTGCCATGGCGACAGACACACACACAGGCCCGGGGCCAGTGTTACACTGGGAGTATCCCTGCGGAAACACTTCTCTGGTGAATAAATTCCGGGGATTATTTGTCACCCCGTGACATATGTGGACACTCGTGGTAGAATGTCTAGATAGCTACTGCTACAGTAATTACGTTTACAATAAAAAAAATCAGCTTTGGTTGGTAAACTATTTAAGGTAAACGTTTATAACGCTACATTTATTTTGCTATCATGTCTAATTATTTTGTCATAGCTACTTACTTAACACAGCTGCTTTCGCGTCGTGAAGAGCTTTCTGGAATCTGGCGGTTGGCTGGGCTTTTTTCGCGCAACAATCACGCGCTTCTTCTTCTTCTTTTAGTGGTGTTTTATGGCGGTTGGCAACTATCTTTAATGGTGCATTTCCGCCACCTGGTGGGGTGGGGTAATTATTGCAATGTATGAATCCTCATTGCACCTCAAGTTTCAATGTTTTTATAACTTTGACGGAATATGTAAAACTCTTTACATTTATTTAAGATAATAATGAACATGGTTTGGTAATTTGTTTTCTCCATTGTTTTAGCATGTATAACAGATTATCTAGCTGTCTTTAGATTATCAGTTGAAAACATGATCAGTTGAAAACACGTAGTGAAACAGCCAAAACTACTTGAAATCACGTCGTAAACCAGTCCAAGTCGGACCGACTTATTTTCAACCATATTTCAACGTTAAAAGACGGTAATTGTTGACTGGCATCTGTACTCTTTTTCCGCGTTCCGCTGAGGCCAGGGCATTAGCATTAGCCGCTACGCTTTTTTGGCTAGATAAAAGTCATCGCATAGTCTATAAGTGGCAAAACTGCAATTCCTAGTTCAGACAGCAAGAGTCTTTTTTTTTTAATATATTTTTATGAAACGTGACAATTTTGGGTCACGGTTAAACCTTGTTACAATGTTCCGGTTTCTCACTTCTATACACTTTATTTTCGGTGTGAGGGTGAGTAGATTCTTATATAATTACAGTAACATTTTGGAAAATCACATTTAATGAGCATTTTTATTGTGATATTTAGATGAGGAAATTAATGAGGAGAGTTTTGTTCTTCTCCAGCAGTGCTAGTGCATCCATCATGCAATATGCGCTTAAGTGTTGCTGCAGTAGGCTAGATATGTTTTCAGCGATCAGATTTAATCATTTACACCTTATCACATTAATCACATAATGAGTGATAGGCCTACATCCATTTAAGAATGGAAGTGAAAGAAATTAAATTTACGTACTTTCAGCATATAGTTCATTTTATGTCTTTAAACTAAACATGCATGTATGTATCTTTAGGACCCATAATTGTGATTTAATGTTATTTGTATTTTTTGTTGTAACCGGGACCTATGAGCAACTTGTAAATATTGAAATAAGTCAAAGTAAATTTTGCCATTTTGCAAAGGGTTAATTCCCTTTATCCGCAGTCAGTTCCTCAACTCACCATCAGTGTCGCCAAACTGCTTTGTCTTCAAAATGTGCGTACGCATGGGTCAGAGTTTGCGTGTAGGTGCGCATATTTTCACGGCAAGTTTTTCTTTATAAATCCCACCTTTTGCGCAGGAACTGGCGTACGCATGTTTTCAGCCCCGTATTGTGCGTACGCAAGCTTTATAAATGAGGCCCCTGATCATTTGATAATTCCATTCAATTCAACAAGCGGGAAAAGAAAAAAAGAGTCGATGTTCCGTTTTTCCGTTTTCCTGTATGTACAATTAAAAAAAAAAACGATGGGTTTCTTCTTATTTCATCTTAAAACGGGAAATCCAATAAATACATAAACCAAAACGAAATAACGACCCTAATTACTGTTTTTTCATTTTGGGGTAATTTCGCACGGACTTCTGCGCACGCACGCTTTGCGCATGCGCGTCATGTGAGCGCGACATCGCGCTGTTCAGAAATGCGATCGATCAGTTATAATTTACAATGTCTTTAGCTGTACATGTTTCATATTCATGAAATGCTTATAATTCATGTGTCATATCACGAGATGTCGGAAAAAGAGTCCATATGCTCTCTGGGGCGTTACAAAATTTTCTGTTACCCGTGATATTTTGTGACCGCACTAGGCGCTGTTGTCACTGTCGACAATTCTCTACGCAAAGAGCGTAAATTCGTGCAGGAATTCGCTTCTGCTCGTGCGAAGCTTTTTAATCTTGCGCAATAACGCGCTTTGTTCTCGTGCACGTTACTGTGAGCGGGCTTTTCGGAAAGCCTGTTGAGAATGCTGACGTGACGTGAGTGGCTGAACACGCCGATTGAACTGCACAAAGCAGGATCATTTAATTTGTTTGGAATTATTGTGATTGCCATGGTAATTGTTTTATAGCCACACTGTTAACGATTTCCATGTATTTTTACAGTAAGTTACTGGCAGCACAGACGCCAGTAAGTTACTGTATTTTGATTTACAGTACTGTACTGTAATATATTATTACAGTACAAAAAATATTACTGTATAGCTACAAAACAGTATTTTACTGTATTTTTACAGAATTTTGTAATTTAGTCTATTTTACTGTATTATACTGTCATTTGCTGTAATACCTATATTGCCTCATTATTACTATTTAATTACAAAAAATATATATATCATAGCTAGTCCAGATATAAATCTATAGTTATTCAAATTACAAAACTTCTATACTTGACATTATAATACAAAAGACAATCCAACCAATGTTTGCATCAAACATATTTTATCCATAAGCATAAAAATAACCATAAGCATCCATATTAAATATTTCATTTTCAGGAAAAAAAACTCTTCATCAAAATGATTTTTTTTTAAAGAAAATCTTTTAAATAGTTGTTTCTGAATATTGATATAGGTGATATATACATACTTCTGCCATCTCCTGGTTAAAGGAAAGTTTACAGTTCTAGAAAATATGTGTAATTATCATATACAACCAGCAGAGGCGCTTTTGAAAACCGTTCATTACAAATTTGTTAAAACTATTAGTGTTAAAATCCATGCTTTTCGACCTACTATAAGTTAATGAGCGAAATCGACTGAATCAGAAGTTAG
The DNA here is from genome assembly GCA_008369825.1 of Triplophysa tibetana. Classification (NCBI taxonomy): domain Eukaryota; kingdom Metazoa; phylum Chordata; class Actinopteri; order Cypriniformes; family Nemacheilidae; genus Triplophysa; species Triplophysa tibetana. Next base: position 25,796,626 of record CM017913.1, on the reverse strand, counting down.
AAATGCCGAAAAGACGACAAAATGGGTGAGTTCTTGCTTATTTATTATACAAATTATTGCCTATTTCCAATACATGTGACTCTGATGTGCTTGCTAATATGTGCTTCTTTGCTAGTGTAGCGATTTTAGCTGCATGTTAAAATAAGGATGAGTTTAACTCACCAAATGATTCTCCACCAGATCTATCAAGATCAAACATATATGAAATGAGTTATTTAAAACATCAATTTCAGTCAAGGAAGTAGTTTAGCTCAAAGGCAAATATGTATAATAATCGTCATTATACATACATATTTACAATTCTGATTAGCAGTATAGTGATACAAATCCCATATGTATTAGTCCAGCAAATACATCAATGATTTTATACACTAACGTTATCTCATGACTATAAGTAACGTGACTTTACCAAACAGAATTAAGAGCAGAGGTAGCATAGATCGAAACACAGTTTAAGTGACCAAGTTTGTGAGCGTGAACAAAGAGAACCCATCACAAATGCCTTTATGGATTTTTATTAAACTCTACTCTACATGGTAAACAAAAATGAGAACAAACAAAAACATAAAACACAATTGCGCTAGGAAGCGCAGAGAGAGAGAGAGAGAGAGAGAGAGAGAGAGAGAGAGAGAGAGAGAGAGAGAGCATGGCAACGATTTCTGAACATCATTAAAATCATCTTTAACAAAGAGGCACAGACTTAACGCAGCTATTCTATAGAAACGGAATACTTGCAAAGCTCTGTGCTGGATGTACTCGTATGCGCTTGGAGTGATGGAAATGTTCAGATGATTTCAGAATGCGGTCCTGCTGAAAGTTGCGGGCCTCGTTGAAAGTTGCGGGCCTCTGGAAGTTGCGTCCTTGTTGAAAGTTGCGGGCCTCGGCCCTCATGACCGGCCGCATGGCTCGTCGAGGTGTGCGTGGCAGCAGAGTCCATTGTTCCTTCTCCAGTTAGGGAAGAATTACCTCACCCCCCGGAAGGGGGAGGTGAGAGGGAAGGTCCAACGATTCAGGAAGAGCCAAGGAGAAGACCCAAAGAGAAGAGCCAAGGAGAAAAGGCGAAGAAACTGTGTCCTGGTCGACATTTAACTTCATGAAGGGCATGCCCTCAGAGTTTGAGTCGGCCAATCAAAATTGAGTGGGGAAAGAGATTCTTTGTTCACTCAACAGCTAATTTCCATCTTATGACCTGTAGGTAACTTTACAAGATACAAATCCAAATTATAACATAATGATTGTAATGTGTTCTATGGTCACACAATATGTATCAACAATGAGGAATTGTAAAGAGAAACATTTGGATATCAAAAATGGACAGGTTTGAAGCGTATCAAGTTATGATTCTTTCGGATGTATTAATACAAACCACGCCTGAATTAAAGTTGAATATCTAAGAGTTACAGACTATTTAAGATGGCATGATTGCCAACATATAACCAGACATTTAGTTACATTTATACAAAAAGGACAGTTTAAGCACATATGTTCCTATTGTCAGAGAAGTTTCTCTGGTTAGCCTCAGATGTTGCCTTAGAGATGATACAGATAATCATCACCAAGGCTTTGAAGCTAAGGAGTCGTAAATGTCCTACAGAGGAACCAAATGGTTATCACACTATCGGTGCGAGTTCAAAATGCAAAACCAGACCCTATGGAGCCAGGTTTGCTTTGTTCTTTGAACATGTTATCTTGAGACCGACACAAAAGGGAATGAGAGGTTGAATGGCTTTTCTCACACTGATCCAGTCACTACATATCCCCCCTTTCGGAAGAGGAAGTGCGAATGTAAACTTCAGCTGACGATGGATAGTTGGATCATGATGGCGGGATCACTGGAGGTTCCTATTGGTCCACAGGATCTCGACATACAGGCAGAGAATGCTCCCGAGTGGTCAGGCATTGTCTTTAATTGGGTACCTTTCATCTTTTCGATCCTGCTTAGACATCAAGGGAGAGCACCCCTGCACCTGTTTGCTGGTTCTTGCAACAGGTTGGTTAGGGTGTTTCCTGTCTCCACGGAGATGCACAGCAGCAGTCCTTGATGAAACAGCAGGTGGGATGGCATGATTGGCTTCCATGCAAATGCCTGTAGTCCTGTGTCATGAGGAGGGGTGTTGTCTAACTACCCCCCCCACGTCTCACGTAGCTGGGCAAAGTTATGATACCAAATCTTGTTACTCACATCACTTTCCTCTTGTGAATCTTGCCGGGTGCCGCATGCTCTCTGGCCTTCACATGTTCAGCAGGGACTGCCGGGCAAAGGCAGGTGGCACACTCCGGTGTCTTTCATTGAAGTACTGGTGAGCGGTGTAGGACAAGGTTGGGGTCTCATTGCTGGCCCTGGCGATGTTGTGGTGGTGCCGTCTGAACTCAGGCTGTGGTAAGAGCCATGTTCTGCTGGTGCTTGGTTTACCCCCCTTTCGTTCTGGTCACGCTGTCAGTGTAGACCAGTGTTAAGGCAGTGTTTGGCAAGTCCAGCTTTCAGATGGAACTCCGTTCAGCAAGGGTAAATCAGGCATGTGGTGAAGCGCAGGTGCCATTTGGTGTGTACATGGCACCGTCTTGAGCGCTCATTTACATGAGTGGGCAGTTCTTTTAACATTTCACGAACCTTGTAGGTGGTGTCCTGTGTAGCCCAGGATGCAGCAAGTTTGGGATGTAATGTCATGTGGTTCTGTGAGTGGGGCCACATAGTTGACATTAATTCTGCATCATTGTCTTTTGTGACGAGCAGCTCTAGCACTGGCAGTTGATGGCAGGGCGTGGTCCATCTCCTTGGAGTGGTAATCCGCTGTCATGCTCTTCATAAAGACATTGTTCAAAATCTTTGGTAAATGTACTCACTTGTACAGTATGCACGCTGCAAAAAGATGACTTATTCAGTACAAAGGGGGTGTGGCTTCCAGAGTGGGCCATGCTCCACGTATTCCATTGAATATGTGTGGTTGAAGGCTTGGTCACACTGTGTGTTGAGCTGAACAGGGACCCCTTTTGGTGAATGCAGGTACAACAGTCTCATTTATTCACCAGAGTGCAAAGCTCTGAGCTGTTCTAGTAGATCGTAGAATGTTCTCACACTTGAGAGGGCCCCCCATGGGGCTGTGAGATCTGCAAGAACCAGGATGTAGCAGGTTCAGTATTGGTTATTCCCTTTCAAGTTCAAGGCACAGGTGTCCTGGGCCGTTGCTGTGGTTGACAGGCATGAGTCCAATGGAAACTGCGCGCACTTGACAGAAGAGGAAATGTCTGAAGCTGGTGTTGTTGTGGAGAGCGTGTGAACAGTGTAAAGTTGATGTCTGAGATATCTGCCCATGGTTCCTGTAAGGTGACTGTCTCTGTGGTCGACCAGCAGGTTACAGAGATCTGGACATTTTTCTCAGACGGAGGGCATTCAAGAGGGTTGTTTGTTTCACATACCACTCGTGGTGAGAAAGAGTCTGATTTGGATTTAAATCCTCATGTTGAGGTTTCTTGTAGAATCAGCTCCTTTGATGTCCCCAGGATCTCTGCTGTCTCAGATGCAGTTACACGGTTCTTTTGCTCTTTGTACAGGTGTCATCCATGGTGTTGAGATGAATTCCTCGATGACTGTTGGGCCGGAACAGGTCAATAGCTCCTAGGTTGCCAGCTGGGTTTCCACGGGGCGTCGTCTTCCGAGTTCGACGAAAGTGGTGACACTGTGTTGTCTCAGGGCCTCCTGTCTGGTGCTTGGCTGTTCCCGGCAGGCTGTAACATCTGCTGAGTCTCTGTTGAAGATCTGCTACTGTGGTGCACCCTACATAGTCAGTTCTTTGTGATGTGCAGAGATAGGCAGGATTTACACAGTCTTTATGGAGGCGGCGCTATGTTCTCTGTAGGCCTTATGGGCTGAGTTCCGCAGATATCAGGTGATCGTGGCGGAAAAAGGCTGTAGCGCTTAGGTTTTGACTCAAAGTGTGATGCGGATTTCTGAGGGAGAAGAGTTTTGCTTTGAAGTCTTCTTCCCTTTCGGCCTGTTCTGTCGTCTGACGAAGGCTCGGATGCTGGCTGTAGCAGATGTGTTGTAGTTGCTGTAATCCGCTTTGACAGTTTCCGACTGCTGGCATAGGATGCTGTGGTCCTCTTGGCTGGAGGTGATCCTAATCAGTTGACCGGTCTCTTGTGGTCACACTTGGCAGTGTTAATGCCTGAGAGTCAATGTTATGCAGGTAGCCATTTGTTGTGGCCTCCTGCAGTGTTCAGGGTGACAGCATTTAGTGGTGACAGCTGTCATTTTTCTGGCCAGCTTGCTGGGGTCTGTGGGGCCATGCAGCGTGTGTGTCTGCAGGTTCTTCTGGATGGCTCCTGCCCCACCCCTATGTGTTTGCTGGCTAGTAAGGTGTGAACAGTGGGGTTTCACCCCCCCCCCCTTTTCGCAGCTTTGGGCTTTTAGCTGGGGGACTCGACAGGAGAGAATCTGTTGCATTCTCCGGTCTGTTCACATCGTAGTCTGCAAGTGAAGTTCAGTTCATTTAGATTCCATTGCTGAGTCATGGCTTGGACTTCAGCAAGGACTGCTTGCAGAGGGCCTTTATAGGCCTTGGCCGTGGCATTGTGTTGCTGTCTGCCGGGGCCATTATAGAGAGCTTTTGCTTGTTGGAGTTTTCCTACCAGCTCCTCTCTGGCATCTGCTCCAATAGCTCTCTTTGCTCAGTCTGTGTTGCAAAGGACTCATGTAGCTTTTCATCTCCTCCTGTAGCTCCTGGTCCTCTTCATCCACTGTCGTATGCAGGTCCAGCTGGTCTAGGCGGTTCTGCACGTGCTTCTGGCTCCTCCCGGCTTCCTTCGTTCTGGCTCTAGTAGGACGATCTGGTCGTGGGCGTGGTCACCGATGATCCTGGCTGTGCACTTCAGATGAGTTTGTTGGCTCTCTGTAGTTGTAGCTCTGGTTCAGATCGTGGTCCCTTCGCCGGATTAGGTCGTCCGACCAACTGCTCTCAGCGCAGTTGCCATGTGCCGATGCTGGTCCCAGGCAGGAGTCCATTGCAGCGCTTTGCCTGGTCTCTAGCTAGACTGGCAGGTGACAGGATTGGATCTTCTGGACACATTGAGACACAGGGGAGAGAGAAAGGCACAACAGCAAGATGCAAGTCCGTACAGATCTACTGAGATAAAAATGTGGGCTATGTGTTGAATGCTTAACTGAGTTTGTCAGTTAGTGACGCAAACTAAACGCTTATTATCCTAGCCGTGAAGGCGGGGGTGGATAATTGTGTGGGTGAAACACAGGAAAATAATGAATAATGTTGCTGAAGAGTGTTACCTATGAGGTCATTCTATGACTTAGGCTATTCGATTCATCAACATATTTACCAAAAATTTTACTGATGTTCAGACAGGTTCAGTCTCTGGTGATAAGAAGAATAAAAGTCAGATGAGTCAAGAGAAAGAGAGGTTAGGATAGAGAAGGAGGGTTTCTTCGTGCGGGGGTGAACTGGCTCCACACTAAGGTCTACGATAGGGCCCATAGGTAGAGGGCGCTATGGAGTCTTAGAAAAGTCAGTAAAATCATTAAATGAATAACTGAAATAAAGAAAATAAGGCAATTGGGAGTTAATCCTAACACCTTAAAGATTGCAATCTGATTATTTTGATCAAAGTTTAAATTCAATTAAGTTGGTTTAATTAAAATTTAAGTATTATCAAATACAATTCTAACTGCCAGGCACAGAATGTAAGAAACCCTGATTCAAATAAAGAAAAATCAAACCATCAAAACAATAATGGAATAATATTAATTATCATTATAGTTTGTATATAATAACAAATAATAAATATTCTCATACAGTAAACGGTAAAATAAAACAAAAGAAGAGACTGGCTGAGACTGCACACAAAGCGTTGCCCAAACAAAATGGGAAAGTCGTGCAGAGATGAGACAGGAGAAGTGTTAAGACACTTTAAGACAAACTGACCTCTAGTGTTAGTAGAAGGTTATATGTCTTCTGCCGAACTTCCGGTTCCACAATTCTGTGTGGAATTAAACTTACGTTTACGCGCAATTTCTATGGCGACGAGTGTAATTTCATCGCGTGTCTAATGTGTCAGTTTTCTGAACACGGGTACATGGCTTTCCAACCTACACGAACAATAAACACACAAAACTACACTATAACTGACTAACGGGATTTCTTCGCCGTCCTGAAAGTTATTTGTGTACTTGGTCGGGATTTCTTCGCCGACCGTAACATAAAACAAAAACACAACTTGATCAAGATTTTTGTTAAACCCCCCTTTAAATAGTAAAACTGACCCGGAGTTATTTACTAATAAAATCCGCTGGGTTAAGCGAATGGGAGAAACATTATCAGTCAGCTACACTGATTGTTCACCCCAGGGAGCGCAATAGCTTAGTTAATTTGCACTGGAATACACATCAGTTACACCTAGCTATGCATTAACAATAAGGCCTTTAGATAAGACGAGGGAGGAACATCGCTCGCTCTGTCTTCTTCGCGCTAAAAGAGGATTTCTTCGCTCAATGTAGGCGGTAAAATAATAATATAGTGCGTTATAAAGAGATTTCTTCGTCTTTATATTGTCACTAAATCTTTGACAGACGCTGAGGTTTTCTCTGTGAGAAGCTCAAGAGTCTTCCAAGGATAGGTGGGCGGGTCCACACCTTCATTCATACATATCAAAGTGCCATTTAAAAGAGTATTCGGTTTCAATAAACACACGTAAAAACACACATGAATAGTCACTGAGTTCTGCTCACAAAACAAGGTTTAAAACTTGCCCGCATTCTCCACCAATTTATGTAGCGATTTTAGCTGCATGTTAAAATAAGGATGAGTTTAACTCACCAAATGATTCTCCACCAGATCTATCAAGATCAAACATATATGAAATGAGTTATTTAAAACATCAATTTCAGTCAAGGAAGTAGTTTAGCTCAAAGGCAAATATGTATAATAATCGTCATTATACATACATATTTACAATTCTGATTAGCAGTATAGTGATACAAATCCCATATGTATTAGTCCAGCAAATACATCAATGATTTTATACACTAACGTTATCTCATGACTATAAGTAACGTGACTTTACCAAACAGAATTAAGAGCAGAGGTAGCATAGATCGAAACACAGTTTAAGTGACCAAGTTTGTGAGCGTGAACAAAGAGAACCCATCACAAATGCCTTTATGGATTTTTATTAAACTCTACTCTACATGGTAAACAAAAATGAGAACAAACAAAAACATAAAACACAATTGCGCTAGGAAGCGCAGAGAGAGAGAGAGAGAGAGAGAGAGAGAGAGAGAGAGAGAGAGAGAGCAAGCATGGCAACGATTTCTGAACATCATTAAAATCATCTTTAACAAAGAGGCACAGACTTAACGCAGCTATTCTATAGAAACGGAATACTTGCAAAGCTCTGTGCTGGATGTACTCGTATGCGCTTGGAGTGATGGAAATGTTCAGATGATTTCAGAATGCGGTCCTGCTGAAAGTTGCGGGCCTCTGGAAGTTGCGTCCTTGTTGAAAGTTGCGGGCCTCGGCCCTCATGACCGGCCGCATGGCTCGTCGAGGTGTGCGTGGCAGCAGAGTCCATTGTTCCTTCTCCAGTTAGGGAAGAATTACCTCACCCCCCCGGAAGGGGGAGGTGAGAGGGAAGGTCCAACGATTCAGGAAGAGCCAAGGAGAAGACCCAAAGAGAAGAGCCAAGGAGAAAAGGCGAAGAAACTGTGTCCTGGTCGACATTTAACTTCATGAAGGGCATGCCCTCAGAGTTTGAGTCGGCCAATCAAAATTGAGTGGGGAAAGAGATTCTTTGTTCACTCAACAGCTAATTTCCATCTTATGACCTGTAGGTAACTTTACAAGATACAAATCCAAATTATAACATAATGATTGTAATGTGTTCTATGGTCACACAATATGTATCAACAATGAGGAATTGTAAAGAGAAACATTTGGATATCAAAAATGGACAGGTTTGAAGCGTATCAAGTTATGATTCTTTCGGATGTATTAATACAAACCACGCCTGAATTAAAGTTGAATATCTAAGAGTTACAGACTATTTAAGATGGCATGATTGCCAACATATAACCAGACATTTAGTTACATTTATACAAAAAGGACAGTTTAAGCACATATGTTCCTATTGTCAGAGAAGTTTCTCTGGTTAGCCTCAGATGTTGCCTTAGAGATGATACAGATAATCATCACCAAGGCTTTGAAGCTAAGGAGTCGTAAATGTCCTACAGAGGAACCAAATGGTTATCACACTATCGGTGCGAGTTCAAAATGCAAAACCAGACCCTATGGAGCCAGGTTTGCTTTGTTCTTTGAACATGTTATCTTGAGACCGACACAAAAGGGAATGAGAGGTTGAATGGCTTTTCTCACACTGATCCAGTCACTACACTAGTTAATGTGATTCTTAATATTTTGTCCATTACAATATATCAACAGATTATATAGAATTAGATTCAACTTTGTTGTCACTATGCAAAGTAGTATACATTTAGTTTGCACTCGTTGTACAGTTGGTTATGTACATTTTGTAATTATATACAGAGTAATTAAACAGGTGTTCAGTCTGTCCAACATACAAATAGTGCAAAAACAGGTCCAGTGAAGTATTGAAGCAGTGTAGGATGATTATAATATGGAACTGAATTTTCTTCAAGTGAAGAAAAACATTAATTATGAGTTTTAATATACATTTACATATAGAATTGTCTTCAAAACATTTGGAAAGGTAAGAACAATACTTCAATGTTTTATTTTAATGAATGTACTTTAGCATTTTTAACATTCTATTAAGTTTGAGTTAAATGTCATTTCTGCTTTGTAATAGACATGTAAAACACTCTAATGTATGTCTACCAAAATACATTTTGCAGTCCAGAAAAATATACGTATCTTTTGAGGATATTTTCAAGAACATCCAAGAGCTTACGAAGTCATTGTCTGATCAGAAAACATGTCTTCTGCAAGACAACAAGTTCTGGGCAGAACTCTGCATAGTTTTGGGTGTACCAAATACATCCCCAAATAGATATAAACTAAAAAGGACATACAAAGATGAAAATATGACAAATGTCCAAACGGAGGAAGATGAAAAGGAAGATGCTCCAGAGGCTGAAGGTGCACAAGCTGAAGAATTTACTCAAGACCTGAGTGATTTTCAAAAGGAAGATGGAAAAGAACATACTAAGAAGAAGGACATCGTAAAATATGAGGAATGTTTGAAAGCAAAAGAGGGAAATAAAGATTCAGAAAAACCTAAAGAGTTTGGGCAGGAAAAAGTAAAGAACTTGGACTCAATGGAGGTGAAGACAGTGCTAAAGGAGAAAGATGGAGAGAAAGATGTAATAGAGGTTGAATGCGCAAAGGAGGAAGAAATGAAACAGAAGATGAAAACATTAAAAAAGGATGATGATAAAGAAAACATTCGAGCGAGAAGGACTTCATACAGGAGGATGAAGATTTAACAGTAGACACTGCACATGAAATGGTAAGTGATAAGATGATAGTATTTACTTTTAAACGTATACACATTTACTTTATACCACCAGTAAGCTGTTTTAGACAACTAACTAAATGATTTATATTGAGAAATTATATGGAATTGTCTTGAATGAATGAATCAATGAATACTTATTCATTTGTAGGTCTACAACAGAGATTCCAGAATGGAAGACAGTGACAGTTGGAGTGACAGCGTTGATGATGTCAGTCTTGACAAAGAAAATGAATTCTTTACAGAGAGTGTTCCTGCACCACATTCTTTTTTTTTTATTCCTCAAACTGCCTGGAAAACACTGAGAAAAAAACAAAAAAGACCACTTTAAGGGATTGCAGTGGACCAACATTATCTCTTCAGGCATTCGCACAGTCCATCCATACTGCAGTTTTGCCTTTACAGGCCACAGGGTTAAAATACAAGGATCAACCAGGGACGCACCTGTTTTTAAATGCTCTGGCTATTGTATGTTTACTGACTGCCCAGTAGAAGTTGAAGTTCTTGTTCACAGTGAGAAAACACTTAAAGCACATGTGTCCTTCAGAGGTGACATGTCAGTGCACAATAAAAGAGAGCTCCAAAGGCGACCTGTAAGAGCTGATGCCCAAAAGGAAATAAGTCAGCAATTGCAAACAACACTACCAAGGGCACTCTACCTTCAGAAAATAGAAAACCTTAGGGAATCTGTGGTAGAATCTGGCTGTCGAGATGAGGCACCTTCGCCAGGTGTTTTGAAATCCATTTCCTGGAGACAAAGAATGAAGGACAGGAAACATAGAAATGAAACTCTCAGTCTCCAGATGATGGTAAATGAAAAAAGAGATGAACCGGATGAGGTAATCCAGAAAGTGATCCTTCATCCGAAGGGTGTGATGCTTTGGTCCAAGAAAAGCATTGACATATTCCACCAAAGATCTAAATGCGACATTGTCTATCTTGACGCAACAGGAAGCATTGTGAAGAAAAGTAAAGACAGCACAGGTCCTTTTTACATATATGAGCTAGTGGTCAGAAACCCAAATAAGGGTTCCTCTCCTTTTCCAGCAGCTACCTATGTGACCTGTGACCACACAACCTCATCAATTGTGTATTTTCTGAGTGCTTTCCAAACAGATCATGCCAAGCAATATGGTCACAAAAACATCCGTCCACTTATGATCATATGTGATGGTTCCTTGGTGCTCATGCATGCCATTTCACTCGTCTTCTGCCAAACCAACCTCAATGCCTTGCTCCAAAGTTATTTTAGAATTCTGACAGGGAAAGGCACTGCTGAAGACTTTGATCTGCCGATACTCCACCGCTGTCTTAGTCATATCATGAAAAATGCTAAATCCCTGTGCAAAAAGCAGTAAGTAAAATCTCACTTTTTTTTAAAGTACATAACCATATTAAGGACAATACATCATTTATGATGACTTATGATGAATGTTTTAATTTTTTGTCTTTCAGTGCACCAAAAAACTACAAGCTGGCCATGCATATTTTTGGACTTCTGACCACAGCAAGGTCCATTGCTGAGTTTGATGATATGCTCCTGAGCTGCACTGTCATCTTCTCAAGCCCATGCAGCTCAGAAAATGTTGAAAAACACTTCAACAACATTCAGGCTTTGTTGACCACTGTTGGAGAGTCAGTGGTTGATGACAACAGCATAGTTTCTGAGGACCTTGAGGTACACTGTAAACACATTAAAACATGTCTTGAAATAATGTTTTCTGCTAACCTGGTTAGAACCACTAATGTTTTCATATTTTAGGACACCTTCAGTCAAACGCCTTTTCACAGGCATTTCATGGAGGTCATAGGCACTGCACCCCTCAACAAGCAAGGGGATCCTAATGTGTACTATACTGAGACATTCATCTCCTCAATGGCTGCATACTTCTTGAGTCATGCAGCTCTATGGACAAGCATGATGCTGGGTCAGTTACACTTTTTGTGATTAAAAGAGTCACCCAGGGAAATACTTAAACATATATTTACTTATTCACAATAATTTAGGGTAAAGTTTTACTTGCCCATTGCCATGTATGGACAAATACTAGGAGCTCGAGTCAGTTATTAAAATGCTTGCTTCAAGGCAAATATTAAATATATTATTTAATAATATATTTATTTGTTTTGTTATGCAAAGTCATTTTTAAGCTTAAAGTCTCCTACCCTTTTCTCTGCTTTCACATCAAGCAAGTTTTTAACTTTAGCTTTACAGATGTAGTGTTGTTCTAAGTTCTACACAGATATGGTGTAGCACATGATGGATGCAGATTATTAAACCAAATAAGTTGTAAACCTAATGTGTTTAACTGTCTCTTCAGGGGACCTGGGCAGGCATGGTGAAGGACCCCCATACCAGCTTTTCTCAAAGAAATTTTCCAAAATTTCTAAGAAAAAATGCCAGGTGTGAAATAATTTGGATAAGTATATGCAATCTAGTGTTTAAATGTTTGAACCTATAACTTCAATCTGTACTGTACTGTAAACCCTTTTTATTTTTCTTATCAGAATTTCACACAAGACAACAAGACTCAAGGAATTATGGAAAAAAGTCAGTGGGACTTGAAGAAAATTCGCTTTAGAGGCAGACGACTCAACAGACTTGATGACTTCATAATGACCTATAAAGACACCCACACTGCCCTTCTGTGTGTCGAAAAATGTTAATATTTTACATATCGCAAACACATGAGAAATTGCTCCTTTGGTATGAGAAGTCTAAGATGCATCGCCCCAGAGAAAGATATACATTAGCAAACTAAACACACTCTAAACAAACAAATTTTGGTATTTTAGCTTAAATAAAAAGAATGTATTTCTAACATACAGTATATATCAAGTTGTACAAATATATGTACAAATAATATGTACAAATGTTGAAGAATGTCACTACCATACAAATAAACGTTTAAATATATAAGAACTCCTATACACTTCATTTTGTAGGAGCACCGTATTTTAAAGGAGAAGTGGAGGCAGCGAAAGCAAAGTAGGAGAGGAGTCTATGTTACTGCCATCAACAAGCCATTCCATTTGAAAAAAGCAGTGGTAACATGAAGCACATTTGGATACTTTAGTAAAACCAATTTCTTCAAAGATATTTCTAGTTTACTAGTTATGTCTTTCCCGAAATAAACCAGGTGTCTACAGCTCAGAGGACAACCGGCAGACCTTCTGACAGACAAACACCATCAGTGTCAACACAGGAACCAGAGACAGAGAGCCAAGACAAAGATGCTTTTGAGGTGAACTTGGCTGTACTGTCTTTTCAGGTGTACACTTACACCTTAAAGTTAAAACTGTACATTTTGGTCTGGGACATATTGAAAAAATTAGATTGTACCAGCCTTTAGGATACGCTACTTAAGTGATACCACATTCTTCAATGAAATTTCCAGTTTCTAATGTCTTTCCCAAAAATAAACCAGGTGTCTACAGCTCATGGGACAACCGGCACACCTTCTCCTGACAGACAAACACCATCAGTTTTAGCACAAGAAGCAAAGACAGAGAGCCAAGAGAAAGATACTTTGAAGGTAAACTTAAAGGTACTGTCTTTTGTAGTGTGCACTTGCATTCTCAAAAGTTTGACAATTAAAAGTCACCACAATAATACACATAATAAATGTACAGATTTATGCAAAGATAATTTAACTGATCATACAGGTAACTAGTAACATACACTGACAACACAGTGTTGTAAGGGAGTACTGTCTCTATATAGAGGAAGGGGATTTGGAAATGCCTATTCAAGTATCACATTAAGATAAATGTTTTTATGGTGTTAATCCCACAGAAAGGGAGGAAACCGCTAAAAGCAAAAAGACAAAAGTCCTATGGACCACTTTGGAGAGATCACTCACCGGAGAAAGTAATCCAAGCCAGAAAATTGGTGAAAGAAGTAGTGATCAAAGAAGGACAAATGTTAAGCATCCTGCACCCACAAACTTGGCTCAGCAGTGATGAAATGGATGCAGCTTGTTTTTACATTTCTCAACAGTTCCCTCATATAGATGGGTTTCAGTCGAGCCTTCTCTATCAGTGTCTTCACCAAGGGGGTGTGGTTGGGACACCACAGAAACCATTTGTTCAAATATTGAACATAAATGAAAACCACTGGATCACAGCAAGTAACCTTTTCTGTGGACCAAACGAGGTGTGCCTATATGACAGCCTAAACACAAACATCACCAAGGAGACAAATCAAAAGTTGTCCTGGTTGATTTGTCCACAAGCCCCCCAGTTTAAGATAAAAAAACCTGCCGTACAAATGCAGCAGTCATCTAGCAGTTGCGGAGTTTTTGCATTAGCCTTTGCAACTGTCTTATGTGATGGAGTCAAACCAGAAGAGTGCCAGTTTCAAGAAAGAAACATGAGACGAACACTGTACAGAGCTTTGAGGAACAAAAAGGCTCCAGTATTTACATATCAGACAATACAAGCAAAACCTGAAAGGGCCACATTCCTGGTGGACGTTCACTGTATCTGCAGGACCTCACACAACCAAGAGGTGATGGTGCAGTGCAACGACTGCAATAACTGGTACCACCCCAACTGTGTGTCTGTCCCACACACAGCTTTGGACACCACAGCAGAAGAGTGGAATTGTGAAGTCTGCACTAATTAAAATGTACGGTATAGAGGTTTGGAGTTAATCTTATACTATAGTAAATGTTTGTGCTGACATTGAAATGTTCAGGTACTTGGGATGATGTTGCAGAATATAGAATGAGTAAATGTAACATCACAAACAATGTTTTTATTCAAATGTAGTCCAGAGATTGGAGAGCATTGGAAACAGGTTAGTGTTGAAATCAGTGTACATTGAAAGCACAAAGCGTGAGCATAAACAGTTCTTGGTTTGTTGCAGGTGCTTATGGGCGTGTAGTGGACTCTTGGAGAAGACTTTAACTAAAGACTGGCAAGAATCCAACTATAACTGACTAAGTTATTCCACGTGGAGAGATGAGAACAGACTGTGCGTGCGTGCGTGGGTGCATGCGTGTGTGTGTGTGCGTATGCGTGCGCACTCATTTCCTTATATCTGGTGCAATATATTTTTTGTTAAAGGAATATTCGATTGATTGTTTGAAAAAATTAACCTTGTTATCATAATAAAGATATGTTCTACAATGAACAAATTAATACAACAACGACTGCTAGTAATTAATAGTATTGGTTGAGACTTTGATGTGCAATTATTACACAATGAAACAGTAAAATAACACACAAATCACCACAGTGGTACTATGGGAGATGTAGAACAAGAATGTGGTGGAGTTTGTAGAAAACAATTTGATTTAATATTTTTATGAATTTTTAAAATATGTCTATAAGTTAGTATTGGGTGTGACTTTGGTGTGCAATTAATACACAATGACACAGTAAAATAACACAAAAATCACCACAGTGGTACTATGGGAGATGTAGAAAAATAATCTGTTGGAGTTTGCAGAAAACAATTTGATTTAATATTTTTATGAATTTTTAAAATATGTCTGTAAGTTAATATTGGTCGAGACTTTGATGTGCAATTATTACACAATGAAACAGTAAAATAACACAATAATCACCACAGTGGTACTATGGGAGATGTAGAACAAGAATGTGGTGGAGTTTACAGAAAACAATTTGATTTAATATTTTTATGAATTTTTAAAATATGTCTGTAAGTTAATATTGGTCGTGACTTTGATGTGCAATTATTACACAATGAAACAGTAAAATAACACAAAATCACCACAGTGGTACTATGGGAGATGTAGAACAAGAATGTGGTGGAGTTTGTAGAAAACAATTTGATTTAATATTTTTATGAATTTTTAAAATATGTCTATAAGTTAGTATTGGGTGTGACTTTGGTGTGCAATTAATACACAATGACACAGTAAAATAACACAAAAATCACCACAGTGGTACTATGGGAGATGTAGAACAAGAATCTGGTGGAGTTTACAGAAAACATTTGATTTAATATTTTATGAATTTTTAAAATATGTCTGTAAGTTAATATTGGTCGAGACTTTGATGTGCAATTATTACACAATGAAACAGTAAAATAACACAAAAATCGACACAGTGGTACTATGGGAGATGTAGAAAAAGAAAACAATTTAATTTAATATTTTTTATATATTTTTTAATATGTCTGTTAGTATAAGTCGTGACTTTGGGGTGCAATTATTACACAATGAAACAGGTTTACAGCCTCAAAACTTCATATTAATTCACATAATCTTTACTGTAAATCCAGGATCCTAACCGATCGTTACCGTTAAACCCCGTGTAGACGCGCACATTATTTTAAAGTGTAGATAGCGTGACCGCACTTATCCGAACCGCAGATGGCGTGACTCCAGTGTTCAATCATATTGTACACATCATCTCCATAAAGTAGTCTATTTAACTTTGGCTATATCGTAGGAATCGTAAATAAGTGAACGAATGAGCGAATTCGGACACTACTTATGTCTGCGACGAGTTACACGATCCATTCAACAAGCTGTTATTTAATACATTAAGATATTAAAAGAAGAATATACGTGCAATAGTATACATTTTTATATTAATAGCCACTAGCAAGACCAATAAACAAACACAGAATTGAACTTCGGGGCAGGATCGTGCATCCGATGATAACTGGGATAATATGAATATGACTAAAATTAACAAACATGTGAAACCAGTGTTTGCCACGAACCCCAAGCAGAAATAACTGCAATTGCTACCATTCTTGTAACGTTACCGCAAGTTAGTCATTCGTGAACGACGACATAATTAATTACCTTGTTAGTACCGGTTGCAGGACATCGTTGGAAACATTATCCGTCAACACAGTTCTTGAACATTGTGCATACGTAGCTTGACAGTTACAAAAGTTGCAAGAGCCATGGTCCTTGTTCCAACACCGTCTTCTTCCTTTGATGATTTCTTAATGGCGGTTAGCAAATCAAACTTAATATGGACATTCACGCCATCTACTGGACTGGAGTGTGGTGAAAGACAGACCTAAAGTCTATTAGTCAAATTAGTATATTTGACATATCAAATAATCTGTACCCTGTTACTACAGTACCCTTTCCTCTGCCTTATTGGTGAGAGTATGGTACTAGCAATGACAAGTTCATAGATTCGATCCCAGGGCATCGCACATAGACGGAAACAAAAATGTATAATACAATGCAAGGAAGTAAGTCTCTTTAAGCGTCTGACAAATGCATAAATGTAAAACATTAGCTCCGAAACATTTAAAGATTGGAGAAAAAAATAATAATTGGCCCAATAAATAATATCATCAAATTTTTTACAATAATCTATAAAAGTGGATTTATTGTTCATAATGTTTTTTAATGTTGTCAACCCGTTTGGGCCACAAACAAATAATACTTTTGCAAGACATATGACTTTTCAAAATCTGTTTTGCATATACAATATATACAATGGAAACAACAGTTTTAATCAAATTTGTAAAATTTATTTTTAAAAAGTCGTATTGTTATGCTTCAACTCTTCAACAACAGATCTATAAAGAAACAAGACATTTTCTTTGCTTTGTAATCAGCCTTGTATGTGATTTCTTAACACCTTACTACATTGACTAATGCAAGTAGTAAGGCAGAAATACATGCAACAGGTTTCAATAAATTTTAGTGCATTTTACATTATTCTACAATTTACACTTTGCATTTTAATTTTCAGGGTTGTTATTGTACATTTTATTTGCAGTTTGTAACGTGAAACAGACCGACATTATAATTACGATGAACATTACAAGTCTGACTAGTACTAGTATGCCATTAACATGAACATGCCAGGCTGACTATGCCCTTAACATAAACATGGCAAAGTCGGACTATGCCATACCAAAAGTTGGAGATTGAATAATTCCTTCAAACATGTATTTTGTGAAGTTTTCATAAGTCTCATGTATCGGCAGCTTCAGTTTCACAAGACATGTGTTAGCTTCAGGGTAATTCCGCCCAATCTCATGAATGAAACCGATGGTTGGCTGAGGGGTAAAACCAAGTGCTGGAATTCGGTCAGCTCCGGACGCAAAGATCAAAATTTGTTGAAGCTCGATCTCAAACACGCCATCTGTAAAACAGATATCAAAAATGTGGATGTAGTGTTCAGTTAAAAAACAGGGCTGTCAAAACGATTAATCACAGATGAAATATGATTCATAATTTCTGTGCAAAGAAAGAGAAAAAAAATTACTGATCCCAAACTTTTGAACAGTACTGTATACTTAAAAAAACATTTTTCTATGTTGAATCAATTAATTTCATATTTCTATTAATCAGAAATCCTGATAAAGTATCAAGTACAAATCTTACAGTTTCCCAAATTGTGAACTGTGCCTTATGCGAGCGTATGAACACCATTCTACAGAAACTGTCATGTACACCGGATGACTTGACTGCCCTGAAAACACAACATGCGTGACGTACAGTATTTTGGTTAGACCAGGTCTCATCTCCTAACATTCATCACAAATGCTACAGTTAATTCATATTTACCTTCAACATCCACAAGAAAATCTCTCCAATACCCTTCAACTTTCTTTCCCAGTCGCCATCTGTTGCTTCCAGGACAAGACAGCTCTGCTTTGAACAAGGACATCAGGTCTTCACCCTCAATTTCCTGTGTGATGTGCAGAAGACTTGCTTAAAAGCATTGGGGTGCATTTTAACCTGGCTCAGGAGACCAAGGGTATTGAACCCATCAGAAAATATGTAAAGCATTGGGAAAAAAGTAGCAATGAGAGCATTTAAGCAAGAAAATTAAAATGCAGAGGAACGATATATGGGATTTTTTCAATCGAATAAAACATGCTTCAATGACAGAGGGCTTTGAAAGTGAGGACATGTTAGAGAGTCTTCTAGTATTAAAATTTGTGTGTGATGTAAGGGAAAGCATGCTCAATGTTGTGTTTATTAGATCAATGAAATAAAACTTATTATAACTTACCAGGTTAATCAAAACTTTCCTCTTGGACATGACAAAGCTCTCAAGACAAAGGAAGACATTTTTAAGAATGTTTGTGACCAAGCAGTTATTTCCTACAATGGAACTAAATGGTGCACCAAAGTGTATCCTAACAAACATTCTTCTGAATATCTTACTTTGTATACAAAGATTGAATAAAGATGTATACATGTTTGAAACAACTTGAGTGCATTAAAAATATTTGATTATGATCCTTTTTGGGTAAACTATCCCTTTAAGTAGAAATCATACAAGCCCAACACGCTGTACACAGTCAAGCCCAGCCCCCAACCTCAACAAAAGGTAAGTGCACTTTCAGTATAACACCAGGGGCCGATTGCATAAACTACTTAGACTAGTCTTACAAGTTAGTCATCAAATTTATTTCTACAAGATTGATCATAGGTTCTTCAAATCAGTTACATAATAGGGTAGATTGGTCTAATTGAAATCTGAAAAGTAAGACTGATTGGTCTTAAGTAATTGCTAGTCAGTGCTGGGTTGCTAGCTGCTTGGTTTGTGCAACTGGCCCAGGTGATATTTCCAGCAAAACAAATATTTTTCTGACTCACCAATTTTCGTCCTCCAAAAAAACTGTTACGGACAAAATTAGACAAGTTACAAATGCAGTATATGTTTTTTAATGACTATTAAAACTAATGATTAGACTAAAATGTACAAAATACTCACTGTTCTAGGGCTTCTTTTGTCCTTCCCTCAACAAAGAAAGTTGTCGCAGCCTGGACCAACTGTTCCCTCTCTTCCATTGTGCCAATATACCTCAGAGACCCCAACAAGGACAGACTCTCTGCACATTCTTCAATGGCAGCTCTAGCTGCAGTAATATCACCTGCTTCGAAGATCTTAGAATTGTGTAGAGTTTTTTAATACAGGAAGTTCGTGCAACACTTTCAACATGTATTTAAAGAATTAGCATCAGATGTAGAGGTCTTCTCGGGTCAAAAGATGTATACACAAAATTACCCCAATTATTCTTACCCAACCCGACATGCATGAAGGATTTTTTTAAAGAAGACCTGACCGGAGACAGACCGGACAGAATTAGACCTGAGTTCGAACAGACTCGGTGGTACTTTTTTCGAACCCTACTGCACCTGAATGTAAACGGCATCGAAGTGTGTGTTCAGCCTGTCGCTCCACATAAACAAGTCAGACTATCGGGGCACAGAGTGAAAACATGGTGTCTTGACGACGAATTCAGCCTTCTGAATTGGTTTTCAGAAGAAAAGAATGATAGCGTTAGCCTTATAAATCGTGGACCTAGTAGTGCTGACTGCACTGCTATTTACAGCATCTCAGGCTAATGGAGCAAAAGAGTTTACCTTAATGAAGACGTAGCATACTGCAGTTTCCTCAAATCTTACTGCTGTTCAAATATTTTTTTCTGTCGCAGTTTACAAATGTTTCTTAAGGTTCTATGTGCATGTCCTCAAATATAGGACACTAACGTGAACAAAGGCCGTTTATAAAGTGCTGAAGCATTCATCACTGTAACATCGATGGCTGTGTGCTTCTATGTACGAGATAGTTAGGCTCAATTTCGAAAAAAACATCTATTTTACATTAGTTTACATTACACAAGGCCAGTAGAATCAGGTCCGACCC
>CM017913.1:25012991-25093634 GCA_008369825.1 Triplophysa tibetana | reverse complement strand
AGAGTAGTATAATGTATGTGTGTGGGTAACCTGTGCCATATTGATGATGGATCCCTCTCTCTGAGCGTCTCTCTCCAGCGCACGGCTGGCCTCTTTCTCCACTCGCTCCTGTCTCGTCTTCTCCTGCGTGTGGAACCGTGTCCACTCAGCCGCCAGCTTCCTGCGTTCCTCAGCACAGTGCAGCATCACAGACTGCTGTTCCTCTAACAGAGCGCTCTGATGGAAACACGTAGAGTTATGACGTTTACTGAGGTTTCTGTGGGAATCAATAGTTCTTCTGAAACAGTTCACTGTACGCATTTGAATCGATATAAGAATCAAGACTCTTTCTGAATCATTCACTGTACAATTAGAAGCGATATCTGAATCGAGACTCTTTACGAATCAGTTCACTGTATGAATTAGATACTAACAATCAATAATCAATACTGAATTATGCTGTTTCATTCGAGCTCTGATGCTCGGCAGAGAATGTTGTTTCTAACTGACCTTTGCCTTCTCCAGCTCCTCTCTCTCCATGCTGAGCTGATGCATCATGGTCCGTCTCTCCTCCTCGAGTCCTCGTAGAGCAGATTCAGCTTTAGCATGTTCTGCTGTGACCCGCCAGCGCTCCTGAAAACAGATGAACACATCACTCTTTACTGATGTCCACCGATCACCGTTAACATCTAAATGAAGTCACTACATTACACATCAAAACCAAACATTTGTTTTGATCGGTCTGAACAACCCAAATCAGACTTTAAATGCCGATGTTTAAAAGGCCGGTGTGTGTTTGTCACGTGAGAATCATCGTGTTCTCCAAACCTTCTCCAGTTGTCTCTGTTGTTCTGCGAGCTGCGTGTCCATCTTAGCGATGACCTCTTTGAGCCGTGACCTCTCCTCGCTCATCTCTCTCTGCTGCTGACCCAAGCGATCCTGCAGGACCCGGAGCTGCTCGTCTCTCTGTCTCGCTCCCAGCTCCAAACCCTGAGCCGTGTTCTCATGTGTGCTCTCCACGCGAGACGACACGTCGCCCAGCCTGCGGGAGAACTGCTCCATCTGCTCGATGACCACCGTCAGAGACCTGCCCACACAAAACACACTCTCACCTCCATCCGTCTCACTTCAACATCGAGCTTAAGATGTGAGATTATATCCAGCAGGATTGAGATGGCACACCTGGTCTGTGACGTGGCGCTGGTGACGGCATCGATCTCTTCCTCCTTTAGCTTCTTCAGACGCTGAATCTGATCTTCGTGATCTCTCTTCATCTCCAGAATGGACTTCCTGTAGACGCACGTTAATCAAACAAACCTTAAAGCCCCTGTCATCATCAGGATTGTGATTGAAGTGTTGTCTTTCACCTCTGCAGGTCCCGCAGTCTCTCCACCTCTCGGTCTCTGTCCTGTTGGCATTGTGTCAGTCTGCGCAGGTACTGTGTCTGAAGCTCCGCACGTTCCTGCTCAACCATGCGCGTGACGGCTGCTAGTCTCTCCACCAGGTCCTCGTTCTCCTGCCGAGCACGGAGCTCTCGCTGAGCGGCCGATTCCTCCAACAGCTTCACACGAGCTCTGCGAAGAGACGATGACATGTGTGTCACCTGTGTGTCTTGTATGTTTTCGTGGTGTGTTGTGTGTTACCTGTGCATGTTCTCCATGAGCAGCGTGTCTTGTTTGTGTCTCTCTTGAACGCTCTCTAACAGCATGTGTTTCTGGTCTCGGTCCAGCTGTAAACTTCTCAGCTGAGAACACAAAAAATATTTCATTATTTATGTCGCTCGTTGCTTTTATTATTTATACTTCATTCTGAAGTGCGTCAGTTCCCCCAAAAATTCTGTAATAATTTACACACCTTCGAGTTGTTCCAAATCTGTACAAATGTCTTTGTCTGAAGAACACTGAGAAAGATATTTGGAAGAATGCGTATAACCAGACAGATATTGACTCCCACAGTAGGAAAAATTACTTTATACATTTTTTGTTCTGTTGAACACAAAAGAAGATATTTTGAAGAATGTAGCACAGAAAACAGTTCAGGGGCACTTTTGACTACCATTGTATCTTCTCCTACTATGGGAGTCAATGGGGGCAAGGTCTGTCTGGTTATAAGCATTCTTTCAAATATCTTTCTCTGTGTTCATCAGAACGAAGATGTTTGTACAGATTTGGAACAATTCAAAGAAGAGTAAATGATGACAGAATTTTCATTTTTGGGTGAACTATCCCTTTAACATAAAAAGTTCTGATTAATAAAAAATAATTCTGACGGGATGAGCCAATAAGCGTTTGTGAGCACCTGTCCCTCCAGCTGTATGATGCGTGTCTGCAGTGATGTCATCATGTCTCCTGATGTCTCGTCTGTGTCTCGTCTGTGTTTATGATGTGAGCTTAAACTCCAGATCTGAGACTGAGCCAACTACACACACACACACACACAACACAGCAGGTAATAAAACATTATATCATTTTGTTTGTAGCTGTACTTGTGTGTCTGTACGTATGTTTGTACATCCTGGTGGGGACATAAACCTGATTGCACACTTACTTATGGGGACTCATGTAAAAAATTGTACAGAACGCTATTTTTTGAAAATCAAAAATGCAAAAAGTTTTCTCTGATTTTATGGTTTACGGGTTGGGGATAAAAAATAAAGTTTGTACAGAATAAAATCATTACGCCTGTGTTCACGGAGATAACAAACCAGACGTGTGTGTTTGTTCTTCACCTGTTGTTGCATGAGCAGATGTTGAAGAAGATCGGCAGGTGTTTGACTCAGAGGAACAGCGCCATCTGCAGGTGATGTCTGCTGTAACACTGAAAGGTAATTTTACATTACACTGATGAATTAACATCCGACACACATTTGTACTTCTGACCCACAAGCAGGAAAACATCTTTGAGTGACTCTTATGAAACATGTCCAGGATAAAAACACATGTACCCCTGTACTCTGTTTATCTACATCTACACTAGCAGATCGTGTGAGTACACACAGCACACAGCTGGTGGTGCTATAGCTGTCATGTTAGACTGGGTCGTGTCTCGCTCAGTAGATGTTCTGATGTATTGCCGGCTTCAGACTGTTTGTTTGTGTTGAAGCGTCATGACTGAAGATCTGCAGACCGTGATGGGAGATTCTGAGCGGACGCAGACGGTTCTGCTCGGGGTGGAACAGGTCAGAACCCGTCAACAGGGTCTGATGGGTGTGTTTGTTCTTTCAGTTTCTACAGGTGAGTGCTGGAATTCAATTATTTTGCTTGTTGGTAAATTCTTTTATTTGTGGTTGGGGGGACAGCTGTGTTTACTAGACTTACATTATAGAGAAAAGAAGATACCTGAGAAATAAGCACTAAAAGATTTCCAGTTTGTTGCAGAAACTGAATGTGTATAAACAATGTCTAGAATCAGTGTGTAGTGTTTTCACAGTACCAGGTTTCTGTTGATCTTCTCTGGTTGTGTTGGAGATGTCAGCAGGATCCAGGCTAAGAAAACACAAACACACACGTCTCGAGTCATTTCACTGCAGTCTTTCCACAGATAACTGCCGCTCTCAAGGTCATGGGTTCGATCCCGGGAACTGCACAAACTCAGATACAAACGTATAGTTTAATGCAAAATAAGTCGCTTTGGATAAAAGCGTGTGTACCTCGGCTCTTGGTTTGAGGAAGAGTGTTCATCTGGTCGTCTCCGTGTGGTTGAAGGAGAGCTGAAACACAACACATCCTCCAGTGAGTTTCATTATTAGTGAACTGTGTGAGATTTGTATGTCTTTTGCATAATCCAAACTCTTCCTTTGTGTCAAATAATTAATACCTGTTAAAAGAAAATATAACTTGAAAAACAAATTACAGCAATTGAATGAGAACAAAGAAGGCTCCACAATTTATCCAATAAAGCTCAAATTAATTTTAAGAACTTACAGTGACAGTTTAAAAATAAATTTGGTCATCGTTTCCTCACCCACTTGTCATTTCAAACCTGTATGGCTTTTTTCTTCTGCAGAACACATTTATGAGATATTTTGAAGAAAGTCGGTAACCGAACAGCACTGGATGCCGATCACTACTATTGTATGAACACAAAACCAGTGCAAGTGAATGTGGGCAAGTTAACAACATTCTTTAAAATATCTTCTTTTGTGTTCTGCAGAAGAAAGAAAGTGATACAGGTCTGAAATGACAAGTGGGTGAGTAAATGATGACCTAATTTATGCTTTTTCACCTTAAAGCATTTAGTATATCATGTTATACATTTGATATCAGCAACGGACAAAAAATCAGTGCATGCCTAAATATTTGACCAATAATAACATTAATTCAATTAAATGACAAATTGGTTTGATTCAATTTTATTCTCTTAACTCATTTTGTTTAAATGAAAATGTAAAGTAAATTTTTCTAATAAGAAATACATTTTTACGGCTGTATAAGATTTAATCAATTTGTGACAGTCACAAATAAATACTGTGATATCTTTTCTTTGTGATGAAGAAACAAACACAAAACATTTAGTTTAGTTAGTTGCATTATGGGTTGTTTATTCTCACCTACTTAATGTGTTTGACTTAACTTCCTCCCCCAGAACCAATGAACTCTCTTGTTTTCTCTCCCTCTCCTCTGATTGGCCGATAAATTGCGTTTTCTTGCGACTCAGTGCCCCTGAGAGCCAATCATCGTCCTCGTGGTCCTCTCTCGTCAGCTGTCGTCGGGTGGTTTGAGGAGAGGACGGTACGACTGGCGGTTCTGTTGTCTTTATACCGGGCGTCTCTTGGCTGGAAGGTTTTCTTGAGGGAGATGCTGGTGGCTTCAGGGTTTCTTGGGCGGTTTGTTTGGGTTCCTCCTTTATCTTGGGCTCCTCCTCTTGTTGTTTCAGGCCGAGCCAGTCTGATCTGGGACGGGCGGCTCGTGCGGAGGTTGGCGTGGAGGGTTTGCCTTTGTGTTCAGGAGAGTGAGCGCTCACGTCTTCAGTGGAGAATCTGGAACGATCCAAATATATGACAAAAAAAGTGAAGGTATTAAGATGAAAGGAAGAAATGTGATGTTTCTCACCTGACAGACTGTCTTCTAGACTGACGTCCCTCGGGCGTGGAGCCCATCGTGGGCTGGTAAGATCCAAACATCACGTCCTCTTCGTCCATCACAGAACCTAAAGAAACAAGAATCACGGTTACAATGAATTCATTTCTTTCATAATTCTGTCTTTAAAATTGATGCTGTCACCTTTCACTGCGGAGATCTTCTCTGGAGGTTTCTCTGTCTGGTTCTCAGACGCTCGAGTCTCTTTCTTCTCTCCGGTGACGGGTCTCTCCAGCAGACGAGGAGACGTTCCTCTGCCGAGAATCTCATCCAGTCTTGTACGAGCTCTCTGAGGAGTGTCACTGCTACAGAAGAGAGAGAGATCTGTAACTCAAACCGTACAAAAACACATTCATCTTTTTGAAAAGAAAGACTCCACCTCTCTTTTTTCTGTCTCATTTCATTTCCTTGTGTTTTGGGGGTCTCGTCAAAGCCCAGAGCATCCATCAGGTCATCTTCATAATCATCAAACATCAGATTGTCCCTCTTCTTCGCACGAGCAGCTGGAGACACTGAGAAACACACATCATTCCGTTTGATCTTGCGTTCATGTTTGCTGAAATGATCTCTGTGATGTCATCTCTCTCACCTGTCTCTGTTTTGTGGGAAACAGCGGGTGGTGAAGACGAGGTCACCTTGGTTTTAATTGTCTTTTTCTGCTCCTGTTTGGGCTCCAGGTCGTCCAGCAGATCATCTAAAGAATCGTCCGCGTTATCTGTCAAAAGAAGATCAAATGTTTTTGTCACAGGATTGCTTCTAAAGGTTTCTTAAGGTCCAGTTAGTTTTGACACCTCTATCAAGAGGAGGTGGATCAGGACCACCATCATCATCATCTGAAATATATGCAGCCTGAAAATGAAGCTTATTCTTCTAAAATAATCATGCTGGAGATATAGAGCAGACATGAACACCACACACAAGGAAGACCAAAAGAGAAATCTGTTTTATCTGGTTTTCACCCACCAAGAAAGCTGAACTTCTTATAACTTCTCGCTGTGGATGCCGGAGCAGAACTGGGCTTCTTATCTTCAGGAACCATTTTGTCTGCTAATGTGCGTGAAGAGTTTTAAAAACATGATAGTAATGTCATTTGTTAAGGCCTTTAAAACAGTAAAATCTTTTACCTGAAGTTTTCCTCTTGTCGAGAAGTATGGAAGGTTCTTCCTCTCTCCTCTGAGCGGGAGCTGAGCTCGGCTTCTTAGAGCTGAACAGGTCAGCGTCCATATCATCCATGTTCTGTAGTTAACAGAAGTAATAGGAAGAGAATGATAATGACATACATTGTATATATAATATTATTGGACTTTATTTATAGAGCGAGCTTAAAATATTGAAATGTTTGTTCCACATGTAAGAAGATCAAACACCCTACTGAATAGTAACACAGTGGGTTTTGTTCACTGTTAGTCATCTATTAGTAGAATGAGGACATATTTACTTTCATACTGTCCAGTAAAGCAGCTGGATCAGCTTCAGATACATCAGAACCCTGAGAAACAAACCAGATTCACAATCATACAGAATCTATAGAAGACATATCAGATTTATCAGACCAGTTTGTTTAAAGTGTTTTAACTGATTTACATTTTAACATTTTTTGAAGTTTTCCTCCCTACAGGTTGTATACAGCAGTTCTCACCTCATCTGTCCTCTCGGCTTCTGCTGCCAGTTTACTGAAGAAATCATCATCTATCAGCGACCTGAAGCACAACACACATCATGTGACAATCACACTAACACACTGTGATCATAAATGCGGTGTGAGAGAGAGATTAGAGATGCTCAGGCACATCATTCAACACGTGTTAAACGTGTATTGCTTGATATAGCCTGAATGCAGGTCAAAGTATTTCCCATGAATCATTTGGTGGCTCTTAACCAATCAGCTTCATCGGCATCTGTTCATCAGCGCTCACCTCTTCCCACTGCGTGATGTGAGGACACCTGTAGGTTTGATGGGTCCTGCAGCTGGAGATCGGACCTTTGCCGGGCCTGCGGACCACAGAAGCTTTCTGTTAAAATATTTCAGGAACTGGGAATTTTTTATCGATAAACCCCGAGTACAGACTCATACCCTCATCATCATCATCTCCCAGAAGATCTCCTAATACATCATCAATAGAGCCTGAGAGAAAGACACAAACATTACAGATCAGTCTATAAAACACACTGAGAGCTGTATGTTCAGCGCATCTACTGCATGTAGTCACCTCTGAGACCTTTCTTCTGCTTTGAAGTCTGCAAAAATGAATAAATAAAATGTTTATGTTCCACATTGTAATAAAAAAGTGCGAACAAATAAACGCATAACTTCGTATGTCATTATGTAGTACCATATTTTATTGCATGTGAACTAGCGTGTTACATAGTATATTTAGGATACAGCGCAAGTTAATATAAATGCAGTTTAAATATATTGCCGTTTACAATCATAAATTATATTACTGTAATATCAGAAATAAGGAAAGTGATTAATACCATGGCAAAAATCTGTGCGCGTCCCCGTTACCAATGGAAACCAGCGAACGCCAGACAAATGCACGAGCACGATCTTGATCATCAAGAAATTCCTGCTCTGGATCCACGAGAGACTCTGATTCAGATTCTTTATAACCTTCATCAAAACATAGATCTTGAAGATTCAGATGATAAAATCGGAAACAGTGTTCTGGACGGAATCGCTTTGGGTCTGGTGAGTCTGTTCTTTGAGTCAAATCGACACCTAGAACCGCCGAAAAAGACAATACTTTACTTTTAAGAAAACAACACTTTGCTCTTTTTTAAATGGTTTAACGCGAAACGTTTCTTATGGATCAGTTCTCTACTGTCCTCTACATGTTTGAAACCCGTGGAGCCTCTGACGCACTTCCTGTTTATAACAGGGCATTATGGGTAGTGTATTTTGTCTGACACAAATGTTTGTTGTCACAAAGAAGTTGGCCTAAATATTCGAACGGCTAGGATTGTGAAGTACATTTGGCGTTTTAAGTCGTAGAAAATAACTGAAAGACCTTATCAGCTTTTATGGTTATGCTAGTTTCGTTTCATTTCCTTTAAAGCAAGCATACTAGACTTGGTGGATGGGTTGATTCCAACAAAAAAAATTGCACGACGATACAGTCGCAAACACTAGCAGAAGCGTTAGAATTGTTGGCAGAATTTAATTTGTAAAATAACTTAGAAATAAAGCAATATTTTTCACACAACATTACAGGTAGATATCTGCACTTTTCTTTATGTTCAGCACAACATTGAAATGTATACATGTTTGTAACGACCAGAGGGTGATTAAATTAAAGGAGCTTTAAAGGAGTAGTTTGCCTCAAAATATTTTTTTGTCATTATTTTTTCACCTTCTTGTCCTTTTAAACTTTATTTGTTCTGTAAAACACAGAATAAGATATTTTGAAGAATGTTGGTAACCAAAAACCATTGGTCCCCATCCATCCATCAATTTATCCAGGGCCGGGTCGCGGGGGCAGCAGTCTAAGCAGGGATGCCCAGACTTCCTTCTCCCTAGACACTTCCTCCAGCTCTTCCGGGGGGACACGGAGGCGTTCCCAGGCCAGCCGGGAGACATAGTCCCTCCAGCGTGTCCTAGGTCTTCCCCGGGGTCTCCTCCCGGTGGGACATGCCCGGAACACCTTCCCGGGAACGCGTCCAGGGGGCATCCGGAAAAGATGCTCGAGCCACCTCAGCTGGCCCCTCTCGATGTGGAGGAGCAGCGGCTCTACTCTGAGCTCCTCCCGAGTGACCGAGCTTCTCACCCTATCTCTAAGGGATCGCCCAGCCACCATGCGGAGAAAGCTCATTTCGGCTGCCTGTATCCGGGATCTTGTGCTTACAGGCATGACCCACAGCCCATAGGTGAGAGTAGGAACGTAGATTGACCAGTAAATCGAGAAATCTTCTTCACCACGACAGACCGGTACAGCGACCGCATTACTGCAGAAGCAGCACCGATCCGTTTGTCAATCTCCCGTTCCATCCAGTCGAATGCATTCCACAGTCGAATGCATTCTCCAAATCCACAAAACACATGTGGATTGGTTGGGCAAACATACGGCCACAGCTCCGAGTGGCCGCGTTGACAATGGAGGTGGAGAACATGGTCCATTCGGACTCAATATCTCCACACTCCAGATGTGGAAGTTGAAGATCTCTCTGACAGGGGATTCGGCCAAACGTTCCCAACAGACCCTCACAGTACGTTTGGGTCTGCCGAGTCTGTCCAGCTTCCTCCCCCGCCATCGGATCCAACTCACCACCAAGTGGTGATCAGTTGACACCTCCGCCCCTCTCTTCACCCGAGTGTCCAAGATATACGGCCGGAGGTCGATGATCGACTTTGTGGTTGTTTCATCTGACCTCTGGCCGTATATCTTGGACACTCGGGTGAAGAGAGGGGCGGAGGTGTCAACTGATCACGGGTCTCCTGGTGCCATGTGCACTGATAGACACCCTTATGCTTGAACATGGTCATTCATTATGGAAAAGCTGTAACTAGCACAGAAGTCCAATAACAGAACACCACTCGGGTTCAGATCATGGGGGGCGTTCCTCCCGATGATGTCCACGTTGATGTCCCCGAGCAGAACGACGGAGTCCCCAGTCGAAGCGCTTTCCAGCACCCCTAACAGAGTCTCCAAGAAGGCCGGGTACTCTACACTGCCGTTTGGCCCATAGGCGCACACGACAGTGAGAGACCTATCCCCGACCCGAAGGCGCATGGAAGCGATCCTCTCGTTCACCGGGGTAAACTCCAACACATGGCGGCTGAGCTGGGGGGCTATGAGCAAACCCACACCAGCCCGCCGCCTCTCACCATGGGCAACTTCAGAGTGGTGAAGAGTCCATCCTCTTTTGAGAAGTGTGGTTCCAGAGCCCAAGCTGTGCGTAGAGGTGATCCCGACTACCTCTAGTCGGAATCTCTGAACCTCACGCACAATCTCAGGCTCCTTCCCTGCCAGAGAGGTGACGTTCCATGTCCCCAGAGACAGATTCCGCATCCAGGGATCGGGTTGTCGAGGCCCCCGCCTTCGACTGCCGCCCGATCCACTAAGCACCGGCCCCTTACGGTCCCTCCTGCAGGTGGTGGGTCCACGGGAGGTTGGCCCCACGTCGCTCCTTCGGGCTGAGCCCAGCCGGACCCCATGGGGGGGGCCCGACCACCAGGTGCCTGGCTTCAGGGTGGGGCCCCGGCTGCGCCGTGCCGGGTGACGTCACGGTCCTCCAATTAATTGGCATCATAAGGGTTTCTGAACCGTCGACCATTGGTCCCCATTCACTTTTATTGTATGGACACAAAACCAATGCTAGTCAATGGGGACCGACAGTTACAGTATCTATTACCAACATTCTTTAAAATATTTTCTTTTGTGTTTTGCAATAGAAAGAATTTTATTAAATGTGTGAATGATGTCAGATTTTTTTGGGGGGGTGAACTATCCCTTTAATTAATTTCAGAATATAGTACATTACCTAAGAAAATCCGTCTGAGAGATTCTGGAAGCATCAAACTTTCAGCTGCTGTTGCAAACACATACACAAAGTACATAATATTTAGCATAAAATGACAATATTTAAAATGGCATGTCAATGTTGTGTCTGTTTGGTCAAATTTGACATTTCTTTTAGACCTCTGTTACCCTCTATGGTCATGAGTATGTATACATGAGACGTGAATGCTGAGAATTTTGTGAATTCAGGAGAACAGTCAGGTCATGTTAAAGGAATTGGAATTGCTCTCATGTTGACAAATTCTATCTACAGCAAATCCATTTTAAATTATCTTTAGGATGTATTTTGTTCAAAGTCTTTTAGTTCAAGTTCATCTCAGACCACCTCTGGCCCACTCAACCCTGAAACAAGAATCTTGATGTTAAGAATGACATATTCCTGAAACCTGACTCATCAAACATATGTTATAAGTGAGAATGTTTCAAAAAATTTTTTTAGCGAGGACCTTTACACTTTAGTATGTGTCGTGATTACTCGCTGTTTTAGGCGCAAACCAAAAAGTAACAACGTCTGACTAAGTTACTGTCAAGTTTTCACTTTTTTTGTCTCATCACACGCTACACAGTTGTGAACCTCCTGATAAAGTGCTTCACATCCATGAAGGCATACTTAAAGGGATCCTGATGCTATTTTCATTTTGATGTAAAACGTATTATTCTGTAAGTGCACGGAACTCAAAATCTTGCACGGAAGTGACACACAGCACTAGTACTGCTTATCAGAGACTATGGCAAAGAAAGAAAAATATTCCTTTCTGTTAAATAATGAGCAAGCAGCGGATTATGACATTTCTTTTAGGGATTTGTGCTTGTGATATTATTTATGAATTATAAAGTGTGTTCAAATTAATGTGAAAGGTATGATGAATAATGAAAAATAATGAACAATAATGTATTTTTAGATTTTTATGATTTGTAAGTACTTGATTTCTTGTTTTCAATTGATTTGTCTGTAATCTGAGGATTTTGATTTTCAGTGTCTGTATCAAAATTTCTGTTCTCCTAAAAACCCATCATATTAAACACTTAATTTGATAAATGAAATAGTTCTCTTATGTTTAGGTTTACACTCGGTCAAGAGAGTAGCGTGGATAGTTTTCGTAATAGTTGTGACATTTCTAATGGTGTATTCTTACCACATTACACTTGAAAAATATTTTTTGTTGGTTGGGGGGATTTTATTTGTTGGGGCTGTGTGGGTCTGGTCTAGTCTTGTTTTTTGGTCGATGTCGGACAACAGAGGAATAAAGCTACATTATGCCATTACTATTTTTCCCTAGTTGTTCCTCTGTTTTCTGGCGTCGATTCCTGGATTGGGACCGGGCTGGATCTGCACGGTTTCGGCAAGTGGGGCTTCCTGGGATGCGGTTGGTGGGCTCTCCCTCTTCTTTGTGGATATTTCCTCGATGGCTTTTGGTGGGGGTCACTGAGTGCAGCTATGACACGTCAGAGGGGATCTGGACCTCCCGGCCGAGACTGGTTTCTCCCAAGTTTTTTTTTTCTCCATTAATCAATCATTGGAGTTTGGGTTCCTCGCCACAGCAGGGCAGTGTTGGCTTGCTGAAAGAATGTAAACTTCTTACGTCCCCTTGTCTAAACAATATTCTACGGTTGAAAAGTCTAGTCGACGGAACACACAAAGTTTCAGGTACCCGGAGACAAAGTTTGACACAGACACCAGGTGCTTGTTCAATCAGAGTCCAAAGTTTATTATTAAGGACTAATACTTATAAGCTTGTAACAGGAGGCGTCATATAAAACCACGAGATGTGGAAAATCACCAGACTTTCTCTTTAGTCTTAATTCCTCCTGCACAATCAGATATGATCACAAAGTATGTATTCAATATACATTTATCATTACAGTAATCAAAACAATTGTCCCTTGACATCATTAGGGACCTTGGGATGGAGACAATAGATGCTTATATCAGCATATGACACAAAAACACATGATTCAACTTTCAACGAGGTTAAACAACAAGAAACTAAGGCACATCTTATGTGAATAGAAGCTAATACTAATAGGAATGAATATGAAGGAATACATATGATATATGAACTTTGTATTAAACACAGATGCAATATTTCTAGAGGACAGGACGAAATCCAGATTCTCACACTTGCTCACCGGGAGACTGCATTTATTTATTTATTAGATATTATTTATTAGAATGATCTTGCTTGTTCTATGAAGACCACTCACTGTGCTGTGTTTTTCTTATTTGCTCCTGTAAAGCTACTTTGGAACAACAGAGCTATATAAATAAACTTGAATTGAATTAAATAGACGTAATGTGTGTCTTATTGGATCTGTTGGTGTTGTGTCTGTGGACTCTGTTGGACTGATGGCAGAACTGATGCTGAAAACAAGTGAGTTGACAAACTGTTTGACAAAGAGTGTTTATCATTAGATGTGCACCATCACATTTCCGTAAACCTTCTTTATTGACCTCACGGTGTGTTGTCTTTCAATTTAAAGTATCTCAACGTGAAACATCAGGTGTAAAAAAAATTCGTAGTATTTTTAATCCTTGATGAAAATAATTATTTTTTCTGTTGTTCAAGTGAAGTGATATCAATAAATTATAGGTAAACTAATAAGAGCTCAAATTTTATCATATGTGTGGACATTAGTAATAGTTTTTAAAGATAATAGCACAAAAAAATGGTGCTAAGAGTTTGAAATTGTACTACTTGAAATGAAAATATTACATAAATGATGGTCAACATAATTGTATTCACTGTGATATTTTAATCCTCACACACTGGTGATCGTGCAGTGGGGATCTGAGAAATGTCGTTTTCCCTGTGAATGTTAGTCATCTTTGAACCCTGTGAGCATAAGCTTGACTGTATTCACTGTGTTAGCAACAACTTTATCAGACTAAATCGAAAACATTCACCTCAATTTTGATTCACAGATCAGTTGTGAGATAAACATTTTTCATTTTCACACACAGACTTTAGAAATCGGCAGCATTGTAATCAGGTTTGTAATAAACAGTGTATACATTTAATGGACAATCTCAAGATAAATATTTAAGATGAGTCTTTAATCATCCTAAACAGAATGAGACAGGATCTGATCCGGCCAATAAATCCCATCAGAACCAGCATGTGCCGGTAAATATCTTATATATTGTCTTGTTTAAAGATTTACAGTCAGTCTTAAGAATTATCATATTTAAAGCAGAAATGTGGCATGTGTTAATAGTTTTAAATGTATGTTTTATATTCTACACAGAATGAGGTAGAATGCCATCAAAAGTTACCTAAAGGACCGGAGCAGAACACAAAAAATGAATCATCTGAAATGAGGTCTTTGCTTCAGACATAAATCAATTTTAATCAAAAACATCACCGACGTGATAAAATTCACTTTATATTATCCCACACAGTGTGAAGAAATGAAATTTCTGCGTTATAATTAAGATGGGCTGACTTGCAAATGATTTACAAATGTTTAACTTGAGTTACTTTTCTAAATATGTTATCACATTGGTGCTGAGAGTTTACAGTTTCAGCGTGCAGTTCCAGTTCCCAGATTCCCAGGTACTTAAATTATGCTGTATAGTTAAAGGGAATTATATAAAGTATAGGTTAATATATGTTTCTAACCGTATATTTTTATATGAACACATTTTGATTTTTTGTGTTATTACAGTAGTTGCCCATTGTTACACGCTAGAACCGAATGCTTAGACCAAAGCCCTCAAAACCTAAACTTCTTGTAGCATACCTTAAACACAGTGAAACCTTGAACACATTGTCAACTTTGAACTTTGTTTGCATTAACACACTTATTGCGAAACACTACACACGTTTTCTTATGTAGACACTTTGTTCAAAAACGAAAATCACCTGTTATCATTGGGGAAACACTCTGTTCAATTGTGTAATATTTTAGGCACTTACGTACACACCTGAAAACACTTGCACAGAAAACAGAACACCAATCGGTCTAAGCCTTAGCTGTCACGTTTGTTGTATCTTTTGTTTGTTTTTTTCCTCCCTTGGTTTGTCTCATTACTAGTTAATTAGTTTTCACTTGTTTCATTATTAGTTCATTGTTTTCACCTGTCCCTCATCATTGTTAATTAGTCCCGCACCTGATTCTGTTTTCCCTGAGTGTCTTCCCTTTGTATTTAAGCCCTGTGTGTTCCTGAGTTCTTTGTCTAGTATTCTTTATGTCAATGTGTGTTGTCTCCTGTGTGGTTCCCTGGATGTAATTAAAGCTATTCTTTTGGATCGTACTTCGAGTTGGTGTTTGATTACAGTCATTCCGTGACAGAATACTAGACCTTACAAAAGGCATGGATTACTTGCGGCTCAACGTCTCTCCAGAGGACAATTTGAGATACTATCTCAGTCAGGATGGAGAGATACGTGGAGGACTTCCTGGAGCTCAGCCAGCAGGTGAGTTGGGATGATTGCTCCCTGAACGCGTGCTTTGTGATGGGGTTGGATGATGACTCCCATCGGTGCCTTGCTCCTGAATTTAGGGATAGACCCGTTTGGGAGTTTATCAACCTCATCCAGTGGATGATGGAATCTCGCCCCAGTGTGGGCGGGACCATCCTGAATGAGGTTGATCATCCAGGCCCATCCAAGCACGCGTTGAGCGGCCCAACTCACCTCACTCCGGAGTCCTCCACCGGAAACAGAGCCTCAAGTAATTTACATTTTACATTTAGTCATTTGGCAGACGCTTTTATCCAAAGCGACTTACAGTGCACTTATTACAGGGACAATCCCCCTGGAGCAACATGGAGTAAAGTGTCTTGCTCAAGGACACACTGGTGGTGGCTGCTGGGATCGAACCAGCAACCTTTTGATTTACCAGTTCAGTGGTTTAACCCACTAGACCACCATCTCCACAAGTAATCCTGCCCCCTTTGAGCCGGTGCCGTCCGGTTATTGGTGGCTATCAGAGCCGGTCCCGTCTGGCCTTCCCGAGCCTCTCCAGCCGGTCCCGTCCGGTCTTCCCGAGCCTCTCCAGCCGGTCCCGTTCGGCCTTCCAGGGCCTCTCCAGCCGGTTCCGTCCGGCCTTCCAGAGCCCGCTGCCCTGCCGCCAGAGCCCGCTGCCCTGCCGCCAGAGCCCGCTGCCCTGCCGCCAGAGCCCGCTGCCCTGCCGCCAGAGCCCGCTGCCCTGCCGCCAGAGCCCGCTGCCCTGCCGCCAGAGCCCGCTGCCCTGCCGCCAGAGCCCGCTGCCCTGCCGCCAGAGCCCGCTGCCCTGCCGCCAGAGCCCGCTGCCCTGCCGCCAGAGCCCGCTGCCCTGCCGCCAGAGCCCGCTGCCCTGCCGCCAGAGCCCGCTGCCCTGCCGCCAGAGCCCGCTGCCCTGCCGCCAGAGCCCGCTGCCCTGCCGCCAGAGCCCGCTGCCCTGCCGCCAGAGCCCGCTGCCCTGCCGCCAGAGCCCGCTGCCCTGCCGCCAGAGCCCGCTGCCCTGCCGCCAGAGCCCGCTGCCCTGCCGCCAGAGCCCGCTGCCCTGCCGCCAGAGCCCGCTGCCCTGCCGCCAGAGCCCGCTGCCCTGCCGGTCCAGGCCAACCTCCATATGAGCTCCCGGACTAAGCCCAAATATTTTTTTTGGGGGAGCCATATGGGAGGGATAGCCCTCCAGGCTAGACCGGTCGTCTGCCTTCCGGTACGGCCGGCGCCCTCCAGGCCTCCAGAACGGCAGGCGCCCTCTAGAAACCCCGATCTGGACGTATCGAGGATACAGGACGCCCACCCCCCCTTCCCCACTTGGTGAGAATCTGGATTTCGTCCTGTCCTCTACAAATATTGCATCTGTGTTTAATACAAAGTTCATATATCATATTCATTCCTATTAGTATTAGCTTCTATTCACATAAGATGTGCCTTAGTGTCTTGTTGTTTAACCTCTTTGAACAAGTTGAATCATGTCATATGCTGATATAAGCATCTGTTGTCTCCATATCAAGGTCCCTAATGATGTCAAGGGACAATTGTTTTGATTACTGTAATGATAAATGTATATTGAATATATACTCTGTGATCATATCTGATTGTGCAGGAGGAATTAAGACTAAACAGAAAGTCTGGTGATTTTCCACATCTCTGTGGTTTTATATGACACCTCCTGTTTTGTAAAGAACCACCCACTGGCCCAACAACGGAATCCAATGGTGTGGTTGAAGGGATCTCGTGTTCTGCTTCTCCTCGGCAATCTCTACATGAAGTTATTCAAGAACTGTTACAATTTAATTTAAATTTATATGACTCTGTGGATAAGATCGATCTGACTCCAATTTCAATATAATACAAGTTATTTTATGTCATTTCAAATGTATCTGTTGATTAGAGTTAACTTATCTATAAATCTTCATATTTTAATATTTAATATTGGAGTTATTCTTTCGATTGGGACCTGCAGTCGCTCAGAGTCTCACGCCGGCCGGGCTCATGGATCTCACGGACACAAAACGGTCAGTTCCGATCTCTAGTCAGAGGTTGCCGGGTAAACTAATATCATTAAGTTTGGCCGCGATATGCTTGCTCAGAAACATAACAATAGTTATTTTAGTTACGATCATGCAACTTGCTAGGCCAGATGATAGGTGGAAATCATATGAGCTTTAGCAATGCTCCTTTAAAAATCTACTATAAACTAGCCCTACCTATCCTGACACATCGATTTTGCGGTAACAGAACATGTTCCTTTCAATCTACTTGTAATAACAAACTTTGAAGAATTCAGATAATATCAACAATAACAATTTATTATACCAGGCAGGCACAACATTAATTAGATCATAGAATACATACACAAAGAAATTCCTAATTTACTAAGCAACGATTATCAACATATTAATAGAATAAAATAAAACCCCAAAGTTCATCATACCTGGTAATATCGAGACACACAGTTGCAGTGTGGGAAGTTCTGGTTACAGATGCTTCCCTGAGTCTTTTACCACTGCACCCTATATACCCAGATGTAACAAAGCCAATGGTATGCGAGAAACTTGGTTTGATTGTTTTCTCGTCACTGAAGAGAACATCAAATGAGATCTCAATCTACATGTAAAAAGGATTCCGTGAGAAAGTCAGACCTCTATGTGAAGTGCAGGTTATATCCTAAAGTTAAAAAACACTAATACACTCTTTATTATGTTTGAAGGAAAACAGACCTCTTTACCCATCGCACCATGACCTTTTAAACAATATCAAACATGATGATCAACATTTCATATATGACAATAAATGATATATACAGTATAAGCATTTGCTCAGTCATCATAACCTGACGAGATGAAAGGGAGGGGAGAAGTGTTACAAAAAGGGTTCAATTCTTGGGCATCAAACAACCCCTGAGGGGAGGGCAGGATATCATTCCTCAAGAACTAGCAACAAATGGTGTTTTATTGTTTTTTTGTCCCAACATAAAACAGACTAAAGTCTTAGTCCTTTTTCAGCAGTCTTACAGTTTATAAATATTAGTCCTTAAACAAATAAACATTGGACTCTGATTGAACAAGCACCTGGTGTTGTGTCAAACTTTGTCTCCAGGCCTGAAACTCTGTGTGTTCCGTCGACGAGACTTTTCAACCGTAGAATATTGTTTAGACAAGGGGACGTAAGAAGTTTACATTCTTTCAGTGTTTGGGCGCGAGGACGCGCCATTTTGGAGGGGGGGTAATGTCACGTTTGTTGTATGTTTTGTTTGGTTTTTTCCTCCTTTGGTTTGTCTCATTACTAGTTAATTAGTTTTCACTTGTTTCATTATTAGTTCATTGTTTTCACCTGTCCCTCATCATTGTTAATTAGTCCCGCACCTGATTCTGTTTTCCCTGAGTGTCTTCCCTTTGTATTTAAGCCCTGTGTGTTCCTGAGTTCTTTGTCTAATATTGTTTATGTCAATGTGTGTCATCTCCTGTGTGGTTCCCTGGATGTAATTAAAGCTATTCTTTTGGATCGTACTTCGAGTTGGTGTTTGATTACAGTCATTCCGTGACATTAGCACTACAAATAGGCCAAAGTTGTCAAGATCTGCGAGGTAAGACATGGCAGGAGAACCCAATTTCAGGCAGACTCAGGTTTGACGGGTTGAACAGAGGTATTTATTAAACAATAAACAAGACAAAAGGCAAAACAAAACCCACGATGGGGAAAACAAGACAGGGTAAAATATAACTTGAACAAGGGCAGTGACTAACTAGACTACAAGACAAACACTAGAGACAAACACTAAACTACACTTACTTGACAAGGGAAAACAGGAACCAGGAACAAGGTCTTAGCATACAGCAACAGCAACAGCAGCAGCAGCAGCAGCAGCAGCAACAACAACAACAACAACAACCCAGCTAACAGGGAACGTTCCCGTAACTTTGGCTAACGTTCTCTGAAGGTTCTCTCAAAGTTATCAAAAACGTTCTTGCAATAACGTTTGTAGAACGTTTTCTTAACGTTATCTGCAATTTATAAACGTTCTTAAAACGTTAGCATTAAAAACGTTATTGTTAGCAAAACATTCTAAAAACATTAGCATTGAAAACGTTACCTTTACGTTGTTAATGTAACGTTCTTAAAATGTTAGCATTAACAACGTTATAGTTGCATTGTTAGCAAAACGTTCTAAAAACCTTAGCATTGAAAACGTTACCTTTACGTTGTTGATGTAACGTTCTTAAAACGATAGCATTAAAAACGTTATAGTTGCATTGTTAGCAAAACGTTCTTAAAACATTTGCTTTGAAAACGTTACTATTGCGTTGTTAATGTAACGTTCTTAAAACGATAGCATTAAAAACGTTATAGTTGCATTGTTAGCAAAACGTTCTAAAAACATTAGCATTGAAAACGTTACCTTTACGTTGTTGATGTAACGTTCTTAAAACGAT
Organism: Triplophysa tibetana; assembly: GCA_008369825.1. Lineage (NCBI taxonomy): Eukaryota > Metazoa > Chordata > Actinopteri > Cypriniformes > Nemacheilidae > Triplophysa > Triplophysa tibetana. The sequence continues at coordinate 25,074,192 of CM017913.1, read as the reverse complement.
AGCATTAAAAACGTTATAGTTGCATTGTTAGCAAAACGTTCTTAAAACATTTGCTTTGAAAACGTTACTATTGCGTTGTTAATGTAACGTTCTTAAAATGTTAGCATTAAAAACGTATAGTTGCATTGTTAGCAAAACGTTCTAAAAACATTAGCATTGAAAACGTTACCTTTACGTTGTTGATGTAACGTTCTTAAAACGATAGCATTAAAAACGTTATAGTTGCATGTTCGCAAAACGTTCTTAAAACATTTGCTATGAAAACGTTACTATTGCATTGTTAATGTAACGTTCTTAAAACGATAGCATTAAAAACGTTATACCCAGCAAACACAGAACGTTCCCCTAACGTTCCCCTATGGTTCCCATTTTTTTTTTAGTTGGGAACCATATGGTAACGTTCCAAGAACGTTCCCTGTAGGTTATATTTTTCCTAACCAAAAGCTAACGTTCCCGAAACGTTCCCTTCAGGTTAGTTTTTTATAACCAACAGCTAACGTTCCCGGATCGTTCCCTGCAGGTTCGTTTTTTATAACCAACAGCTAACGTTCCCGGAACGTTCCCTGTAGGTTATATTTTTCCTAACCAAAAGCTAACGTTCCCGAAACGTTCCCTGTAGGTTAGTTTTTTCTAACTAACAGCTAACGTTCCCGGATCGTTCCCTGCAGGTTCGTTTTTTCTAACCAACAGCTAACGTTCCCAGAACGTTCCCTTCAGGTTATTTTTTGGGGGTAACAAAAAACCAAAATATAACCTGGAAGGAACGTTCTGTATAGGTTCCCTTTAGGTTTTTAATTAGTAGCATTAAAATAGACTTAATTAACATTAAGACTTACTATGACGCTACATTAAAAATGTTAATTTTTCAAACCAGCATACAGTATAAACACATATGAAAACGTAACGCTATTTAACTCTTTAAATATGCACAACATTTTATTAGTTTCTCACCATTTCCCAAAGTCTGCATTCAGGTCTTCTAGCATATTACGAATCAAGTCAGTGAGATTATGTAAAGTATAGAACTGGGACCACTTTTACTTTCAACGACCAATTACAAGCACATTATCAATATAACAAACATATAAATCCCATGTGTGGCATCACAGTGTTTTTTGTATGTATTTATTGACAGTTTTACATTGATGAATCAGGGATTTTGCCATCTGTGAGTGTAACATGAGTTCAGTTAGTGTAAGGCAGTACATAAGGTAGAATACTGCCATATCTCTGAAAGACAGGGAGACTTAAGACACTAGTGACAATATATAGAGGCAAACACTTCTGTACTCTGCTTAATGGAAAAATAGGCAGTATGTTTTTTAATATTTTTGGGGGGTTTACCACATAGACAAAATAAAAAACAGCTATTATTGTTTTAGGGCATAACAACTGTTTTGAATAGAGCAAAATAGTAAATAGCAAACACTAAGATGATTTTTAATCAATATGCATTCTAGAGGTAATGATGAAAATTATCTTTTACCTGGAAAACTTAAGAACCAGATAATGTTATTGAAGAACTGTTTAGGTAAGCTTGTAATAACTGCATACATCTACCAGTTAAAACATTTACATTAGTCTTTTATTGGCATTCAATTCTAAAAAAATCTAGTGTTTCCCAACTCTCTTTCAGATTCTAATTACCAAGTGTACACTTATATATCTTTTTTATATTCATAATTTTATGAGAGGGTATCATAACATAAATGCACATTATTTTCTTCAAAAAACGAAAATAAATTTATGAAAATAAAAAAAACTATCAGAAGAGTTAACATTTTGCTCTCGTCTCGTGCAAGGCCCACGGAAGCTGACTTGGTATGTGGCCACCGCGCGCACAGAGCGACTCCCTTCTGAGAGGAACCTCCGATCCCGTCAGTTATCCTGAGGTAAAATTATTTTTACTTAACCAGCCTATAAATAAGACATGTGTGGTGATATTTTACGTTTTAAATGTAAAAAGCATTTTAAACTATGAAAAGGGTAAGAATATCTAGAATCTCTGACAGTTTTCCTGAGGTAAATACAGCCTGTAATGTATTTAAGTTAAACATATAAACCTACTACAAATGTAATTAACGTTTATCTATACAAATTGTTATATAACTACCTTCTGCAGCAGGATGAGATCGCTTTCCTCACAACCACTTTCTTTTTCACATGAAACCCACTGAACTAACTTATAAAATTGACTGCCAAACTTACGTTACATTACATGTTCATGTAGCCTAGCATTAGCCTACCACATCTGTTGCTAACACAAACAGAAGTGTTACTTACTGGACCGAAAACCGCTCTACGTAACAACCATGAATACCGCTTAACGATTGATGGATGCTCCATAAAATCCTCGTCATCAGCTAAGAATCTTGCCGTTGTATTCGGTAGTACTCTGTCATTTGAAAGCCATGTCGCCAACACCTGTAAAATTGCATTTTTCCATCTTAAGATGCACTTCTAGGTGGATGCCCTGCAGGCCTATTACAAAAACTGCAACTTGTTCAAAACGCGGCAGCTCGAGTTCTTACACGTACAAAAAAGTATGAGCATATAACCCCGGTTCTGTCAACCTTGCACTGGTAACCTATAAAGCATCGCATTAACTTTAAGATCTTGCTTATTACCTATAAAGCCCTACATGGTCTTGCGCCGCAGTATTTGAATGAACTTCTATTGTATTACAGACCTCAACGTACATTACGCTCTCAGGCGTCCTGTCAGTTGGTAATACCTAGAATTTCAAAATCAAGTGCAGGTGAAGTGAAGTGAAGTGAAAGTGACCTATTTGTCAGATATGGTGACCCATACCCGAGATGTGACCTCTGCATTTAACCCATCCAGTGACTAGTGAACATACGCACAGCAAGTGGTGAACACACGTACACCCGGAGCAGTGGGCAGCTATCAGTGCAGCGCCCGGGGAACGTGTAGGGGTTAGGTGCCTTGCTCAAGGGCACCGCAATCGTTACCTGCCGGCCCTGAGGATCGAACCGGCAACCTTCTGGTCACGAGTCCGACTCTCTGACCATTAGGCCACGATTGGATCTACCACAGGTGGTAGATCCTTTTCTTATCTAGCGCCTAAACTTTGGAATATTCTTCCCTGCACGGTCCGGGAGGCAGACACACTCTGTCAGTTTAAATCTAGACTAAAGACTCATCTTTTTAATCTTGCATACAATACTCCTCCATAATATTAATCCTCAGAGGATTTAGGCTGCATTATTTAGATCAACCGGAACCAGAAACACATCCAACAACAAATGATGTACTTGTTGCATCAAAGAGTGCAGAACAGTATTCTACTCTCAGCTAGTCTTGTCTCTTTGTTCCAAGGTTACCGCAGGATGCAGTTCATGCCCAGACCTGATGGCAGAGCTGAGAATGGGAAGCGGTGACCTGACAAGAGCTAAGAGGATAGAGCTGGATAAAGGACGCCACAACTTTGATTTTCCTACAACATTTCAAATGTTATTAGATTGTTAATGATAATCTTAAATCCATCATTTTTTTATTTTTATTTAGCCTTGTTGTGCAAGCACTGTTGAGCTTGTGCAGAGGCAGCAGCTTTTGCCAGAGGGGAACTGGAATCCCCTGGTTGGGCCTGGGTTCTCCTGAGTTTTTTTTTCTCGATGGGAGTTTTGGGTTCCTCACCACCGTTTGCATATTGTTTTGCACTATCTGCCTGGCCGGGGGGGCTGCTTCAGAATTCAGAAATTAGACAAAATTAATATTGCACATAAGAATTTATAGTCCGTTTAATATTTGACGTGTGGTTCTTTCTCCTTTATCGCCAATGTGTGCTTTCACTGTGTGTGTGTGCGTCTATGTCAATGTGTGTGTGTATGTATGTTTGCATATTGTGTGTGTGGAGCATTTGTATGTCTGTCTTTGTTGTTTTCACCTTTTTCTTGTTTTTACAGGTATATGCCTTTAGTTTTTGACTTGTATTCAATGTGTCTCATGTACAGCTGCTTTGTAACAATGAAAAGTGTAAAAAGCGCTATATAAATAAAGTTGAGTTGAGTTGAGAACACACCCGGCTTTCCGTCTTTAGCTTAAGACTGTGTTAAATGTTACCTACGTTAACGTCACATTTGTGCTCATGGAGCAAATTCGTCGGAGTTAATAAACATGTTCTTTTCAAAGTTACACCCAACATGGTAACGTTACTTGAAATTAAATACACATTTTTGTATGAATAGCGTTGCCTTGTACACATATTGGCTGCGAGAGCTGGCTCCTTCACACACGCCAAATTCATAAATAGACAGAAGACCTCTCACCTAGCAGGCTGATTTCCTTTGGCTGTTGCCACAGTAAAATAGAGCAGTTACTCAGTTTTTGCAGATCTAAGCCAAAGCATGTATTTTACAGTCATAAATATTTAAATTAACATACTTAACAGATGTTTACTTTATCCCAGTGTTTCCCAATGTTGGTTCTGCAGTACCAATTCTTATAAAAGAATTCACTTTGTGTAGAACTTTTCATATTGTTGCCAATCATTTTATAGTCTTCCATATTGTACGTTCGCTTTAGTAGGAAAAGCCTCTGCTAAATGCCTATACTGTAAATTAATTGCAAGCAGTATTAACGATCAACATTATTCAGTGGCGACACTGCAATTAATAACTATTTCACATAATAATTATTCACTTCAACTACAATGTTTAATATCCGTCTTATTCATTTCCTTTTTGTTTTGTTTTCAGATGATGCTGAAGTGAAGATAGTGGACTTGATGGTGCTTCTGTATTTTAATTACTTGTAGCCTATATATTTCTCATTCTACATTTAATAAATAGTAATTATAATGTATACAATTTGATATTACCAATTAGTGTAACGGCTTAAAGTTATTATTTTCTTTCCAGTTGTTTTATTTGTATGTTTTTTAAGATTTTTTATGTAGTTTATATATATATTTCTCATTCTACATTTAATAAATATACGATTCTTTTAAAATTAAATTTTACCAATTAGTGTAACGGCTTAAAGTTATTATTTTCTTTCCAGTTGTTTTATTTGTATGTTTTTTTATTTTTTTATGTTGTTTATATATATTTCTCATTCTACATTTAATAAATAGTAATTATACGATTCTTTAAAATTAAATTTTACCAATTAGTTTAATGTCTTAAAGTTATTATTTTCTTTCCAGTTGTTTTATTTTTATGTTTTTTAAGGTTTTATGTAGTTTATATATATATATATATATATATATATAATATATATATATGTATATATATTTCTCATTCTACCTTTAATAAATAGTGATTATACGATTCTTTTAAAATTTAATTTTACCAATTAGTTTAACGTTTTAAAGTTATTATTATTTTCTTTCTATTTGTTTTATTTGCATGTTGTTTAAGGTTGTAAATGCAGTTTAATTTAATAAATGTTGATTTATTTAAACCCAGTTCTTGTTCTGTGAGCAATAAAAAATCTATAAGACATGATTTTAGACTTATTTGCATTAATCATAACATTAAGGTTAGGAGAACGTTAACGTAACGTTACGTTAACGTTCCCCTAACGTTAGGGGAACGTTTCCCTAACGTTAGGGGAACGTTACGTAACGTTACGGGACTGTTCCCCTAACGTTAGGGGAACGTTCCACTAACGTTAGTACAAAGGTGGGGGACGTTCCCCTAACCTAAAGGGAACGTTGTATTAACGTTAAGAAAACTTTCCTGGAAAACCAACAGGGAACGTTAGAATATCTTTTCTGGGAACGTTCTGGGAACCATGCACTAACGTTCCCAGAACGTTCTGGGAACCAAAAATTGTTTGCTGGGTAGTTGCATTGTTAGCAAAACGTTCTTAAAACATTAGCATTGAAAACGTTACCTTTACGTTGTTAATGTAACGTTCTTAAAATGTTAGCATTAAAAACGTTATAGTTGCATTGTTAGCAAAACGTTCTAAAAACATTAGCATTTGAAAACGTTACCTTTACGTTGTTGATGTAACGTTCTTAAAACGATAGCATTAAAAACGTTATAGTTGCATTGTTAGCAAAACGTTCTTAAAATATTTGCTTTGAAAACGTTACTATTGCGTTGTTAATGTAACGTTCTTAAAACGTTTGCGTTAAAAACGTTATAGTTGCATTGTTAGCAAAACGTTCTAAAAACATTAGCATTGAAAACGTTACCTTTGCGTTGTTAATGTAATGTTCTTAAAATGTTAGCATTAAGAACGTTATAATTGCATTGTTAGCAAAACGTTCTAAAAAGATTAGGATTGAAAACGTGCCATGTCTACATTTTTCATGAATGTTCAAAATATTTTGAATAATTTCAATCCATTTAAAAAATCGTAGTTCTTAATTTTTTCTGGTTGTTTTTCATGTTTTATATTGATGTGAACTGTAAATATTGTTTGATCTGCAAGTTAATTATAATATAAACTGAATATAACTAATATATAAAGAATACATTTAATTGATTCTTTGTACACGTCATTGATTTTGTATCCATACTATCTATACATTTGACCCATACAATGTATTGTTGGCTGCTGCTACAAAAGAACCGGAATAGTATTTTTAGAACATTTTTATAAAAAGAGACTGCAACGTTCTTAAATGATTTTAATAACTTTCTTATAACCAAACAATAACGTTAAAACAATGTTTAAAAACTGGTAGTTTTGAACGTTCTAAGAATGTTTAAACATATTGTTTTTATAACTTACTGTGAACGGTAGGAAAACGTTCGTAGAACATTAATATGATGGCAAATGGAACGTTTGAATAACATTCTTACAACCAAACAATAACGTTAATACAACGTCTAAAAACGGGACGTTTTGAACGTTCTAAGAATGTTCAAACATAAACGTTTTTAAGACTTTATGTGAACGTTAGGAAAACGTTCTTAGAATATTAATATAATGGCAAATGGAACGTTTTAATAACATTTTAAAAAACGTTCTTAGAACATTATTATAATGGAAAATGAAACGTTTTAAAAACGTTCTTAGAACATTAATATAACAACAAATGGAACCGTTCTAAAAACGTTTTGAATAACGTTCTTATAACCAAACAATAACGTTAATACAACGTCTAAAAAACTGGACGTTTTGAACGTTCTAAGAACGTTAAAACAGAAACGTTTTTAAAACTTAATGTGAACGTTAGGAAAACGTTCTTAGAACATTCATATAATGGCAAATGGAACGTTTTAAAAACGTTCTTAGAACTTTGTTATAATGGCAAATGGAACGTTTTTATAACGTTTTTAAAAACGTTCTTATAACATTAATATAACAACAAATGGAACCGTTCTAAAAACGTTTTGAATAACGTTCTTATAACCAAACAATAACGTTAATACAACGTCTAAAAAACTGGACGTTTTGAACGTTCTAAGAACGTTAAAACAGAAACGTTTTTAAAACTTCATTGAAACGTTACAGGAACGTTTTTAAAACGTAAAATTGTTAGCTGGGAACAACAACAAGTACAAGACGACAAGTACAAGACGACAAGTACACAGCAACAGAATCTCATACAAGCGAGGTAAGACGTACAATGAACGAGCACAGGACAATGAACACGAGGGTGTTTCAAAGGGTGACAAACACAGGATCATTAACGAGAAACAGGTGCTGGGGATTAAGCACTAGGGAGAGGCTGACGAGGAACGAGATGGAGGGAACAATGACGAGACACGAGAAAGAACCATGTCTTTCTCACACAAAACCTTCAGGCTATGCCATGACTCCACTCCAAGAACAAGAATAAACATGACATGATAGTGGAATCATGACAAAAGTAAGCCATTTTGAGAACTTTGCAAGCAAGGAGGCAATGAGTCATAGTAAGAGGAGGAAAAAGAGAGAGAGGAGTCGGACGTGGATTAAGGACATTCCGACTGGAGAACAGGATAATCTAAACTGTAAAAAGTGCTTCACTCACAAAGTTGGTTTTATCTACTTTAAATGGTTTTAATCTACTTAATTATATTTGTTTTATACTAAAACCTATCAATATACTTCCTCTTTACTTAAAATATATCCGTTTTTTATAAAACAATATATTTTAAGTAAAACTATTGCAATTTATTTGGGTAGTTTTTTGTATGTGGTTATTGTGTACAAGAAATGTTATAAAAGTGAGTTGTGAGTACACAATTTATTAGAGCAGCTGTCGATGTGGCTTCATCAAACGTAAATATTTTAAATTGGCAATGGCATTATCCCCTTTCACTGGCGGGGATTTTTCAAGTCAGATGCAACATCTTCCGCAGCACTTCAACTGTTTGTTCGCTCCATCGGATCTGAATTTCAAAGACTGATTACAGTTTTTGCCCGTTGCTTGAACACATTTTGCAAAACTTCGCTCATTTTGGCAAAACTCTACACACAAGTAAACATGACACAACACTGGGAAATATATGATTCACATCTGTGTAAAATTGAAACTCTACTATCAAAACCTAATATTCCTTTGTCAAAATGTAACTGACAAAATGACACATACTTGCTTCATATGCTTACACTTTCAGATCAGGGGGAACACACTAGTCTACTTTATATAAAGCACTATAACACTGTCTTTGATTTTCACTGTTTATTCAGAAGGCATATTTTCAGGAGGCACATTTTCAAACAACCAAAAAAGGAAATAGGCCTACTCAATATTGTACATTGCAGTAACATGAATTCAGATAGAGCAAAAAAAATTAAATAGAAAAATCACTATACTGTTAACACAGAAAATCATGGCAATTGTGCATACGTGGGCACATGAATCCGCCGTCTGTTGGGGTCTGGCCACAGGATCTCATCGACATCGCAAGCAATGTCTTCTCGCGCTAGGCACCGGGGAAAATATCCCCTTGCATGTCGAAACCATCCATGGATTGCTGTCACCTGAATGTCGTTGCAGGCCTGTTCCATTGCCTGCAGAAGAGGCATGCGGGCATGTGGTTGGCGGTCATATACACGCCATCTCCAAGCCGAAAAGAATTCCTCTATAGGGTTTAAAAATGGCGAGTAAGGGGGCAAGTATACCACTTTAAATTGATTGTGGTTGGTGAACCCGGCCTGGACCAGAGCAGCCCGATGGAAAGTGACATTATCCCATACCACCACAAACCTGGGCTGATCTGGTCTGTTCTGTACAACTATATTATGGAGAGCATCTAGAAATGTGAGTATATGTTGGCTATTGTATGGACCTAGTTTTGCATAATGATGCAGAAGCCCTCAAAGGCTTATGGCGGCACACAATGTGATATTTCCCCCGCGCTGCCCCGGGACGTGCACAATTGCCCTTTGGCCAATTACATCACGACCCCGTCGTCTTGTTTTGCTCAGGTCGAATCCAGCTTAATCAATGAAAATGAATTCATGAGGCTGTGCAGCTCCATCCATGGCCAAGATTCTCTGTAACAAAAAAACATATTACTGTACTACAGTGCTACACATACAGAACCCTCAGCCCATCACACAGGTATCTGTGTAGCTCTCCGAATGGATCCATGTGGTATTGATATGGTACATATTCACCTGTACTTACCTGTACATATTCAGCTCGAAGTCCTTTGACCCTGACCCTGTTCCTCTCAAATGGGACCCTGTAGAGCTGCTTCATGGTGATGTTGTGTTTTCCCAAGATGCGTCTGATGGTGGTGATTCTCACATGGTTTATGTTGTTGAACACTTACCTGTCTGCAAGTATTTTCTGTCGTAGCTGGTGGAGACGGATGGCATTGTCTGCCCTCACTAGGTCCACAACGGCAAAATCCTGCTGTTGTGTGAACAGGCGTTGGCGTCCTCCCCCAGAAGGTCTTCTAGTCATACTAGAGAAATACAACCACAAATTGTCATCGGTTTGCTTCTTTTTCTTACAGTACTTTACTGAATATACTGTATCATCCACTGTACTGAAACATCTTAATATACTGTAAGTAATCATGCCATGCCTTTTGAGTAAACAACATGCACATATGTTTATTTTTCTGAGAGGCTGGTGATAGTGTGAGATCTTGTAGTACAGTGGTGTGTATATAGTAAACACCTTTTACAGCAATTGAACGGCTGAAATACAGAGGTTCTGTGGTTTGTGCTACTGTTATCAGGCTGTGAATTTTGATCAGATTTTACTTTTTGACAGGATCCATTTGCCTTTGTGAAGAAAAGGAGGGAAATGGTCCGGAGATGCCTGATTGAGTACATGAGGGAGAGACTGTAAGACCTCATCAGTGTCCAACACGTATGTATTGGGCTTAAAGCTACTTGTCTATTTTTCTGTATGTATTAATATTGTGAGGATATGGGTGTGAGAATTTGGGTTTCGCCTGTGTCCCCATTCAATGTCTAATAATATTAACAATACATAAATGATAACAGACCTTGTGAAATCATATAGCTGAGCTTTCTCATAATAAGTACTACTCAAGGGACATGTCTGACCGGTCAAGATGACATGCATCTGATCAAGAGATAAACCTAATGACATATTGTCTTTGAATGTTCTAGATGATAGAGAACAGGGAACTAAAATATATGCTGTCTTAGCCAAATAAGGTGAAACCGAGTTCTTGTGATTTTCCATGACCAAATGTTTCTTCCTCTTTTCTGCATATAAATATTGGTTATTAATACAATAAACTTTGGACTTTGATTGAACTACACTCTGTGTCTGTCTCAATTATTGGTCTCCAGGCCTGCGACTCTGTATGTTCCATCGACTCGACTCTTCAACTTAGAATAATCAAACTTAGACTTAGGGGACAAGTAAGAAATAATCTTACAATGGGTTAATTACGTTTGCTCTTGAAATATATTTAAACTCTGTAGCTTAATAAACAGTAATATGATGACGAATCAGGTACAGGCTAGGACAATTGCTTTGTTTTATTACAATGGATTCTTTGAACCAGAAAAAGACAATACTCCTACTACAGTAGATCATGATAGTATAGTACCCTCACTCAATGGCATTGTCATGGTAGACCTCACTCTGGTCACATGCTCTAGTCACAGTTTCCGTCTAGTAGCCACCACCTTTATCAACAAAAGTAAAATTGACCGTCTTATCAGTCTTCTACCTGTCTTTTATATTCATCTTGTTTCCTGTTTGTCTTACCAAACTCTTAATTCTTTTTTGTCTCCACCAATAGAGTTGTGATGAAGCAGAGGTGCACGCTGAGCTTGGCAGTTGCCAACTGGAATTGTACATGTGCCATCAGCCCGACACTTTTAGGATTATCATAGAAGGACAGACCGTGGTCAGAGGTGTGCCAAACCTGTCGAAAGCATAATGCCTCCTGTTTGAACATTGCTATGCCCTCGTCCTCAAGTATCCCTCAAAACAGGTGTGAACCTTTGAGATGTATCAGACGCATTTTGTGCGATTGGATCCCATTCGTCCTAAACCATCATCCAAGTATGCAAATCTCCCCACCAAGTTGTCTTCAATGATTTCTCAATGAGATCTGGCATTGTCTCAGAATTTTACCAGTAATCTGATTTAAAATAATTAGTCTTAGAGATTTTCTTTTTTTGAAAAGTGCTTTAATTAATGTGGACTTTGGACTGTAAATATATAGAAATACTGTAATAATTTTTGACATTGCAGTTCCGGTGTGATGCAATGTGATGTTATGGCTCACATTTACCTTTATCTAAACATTGCAGATTGGGCAGTTTGGATATATCACTTAACTGTTCAAAACAGGTTGAAAATGCACTTAAACAGTGTTTGTTTTTTTATTTTGTGTACGTGTGTGGCCACATTTATTGCCTGTTTTGTAGTCGCTGTGAAAAGTGACACTGGTTGACATTGAATAAATGTAATTGTCTTCGATCTATCTTCTCATCTTTTTCTTCTTCAGTTGAATTTGTAATTGTCATTGACAATGTCTGTTTATGTAAAGTTAATCACTGTAGTGCTTAGAATAAAGACATTTAGATTTATTTTTTGAGGTTACAGCCAAGACTCAATTAAAATGTTTATTCACATAAGATTAGATTAATTTTACTAAGAACATAAAGTTCATAAACCTAATTAAAATGATTACAGGTTACTTGTAGCAACCCATAAATAAGTTCCCTCTACCAAGAAAAGTAGGTTTATCTAACTGAGGAATACTGGTACTATTAGTTAGTTCAGCTTGATTTTGTTGCGTTTGTATAAAGTAATATTAAAGTGTTTATTACACTTCAAAAAGGCTGCAAGTTGATTCAACTTAAAAATCCCAATGCAGCCACTTGCCTCATTTTTTATAAGTTAAATCTAGGTATTACTTTTTACAATGTAGGTATATTTCTACTCCAGACTGTACCTACTGCATTTGTCTCATGATTCTGTATCATATTACAGCATTACTGTACTAACTGTACTATACAAAAATGGGTAGTGATGTGAAGTATATGTAAAGGAATACCATTGTGATGTTACAGTACTGTGTACAGTTTGAAAGTACAGTATGTGAAAAAGAACATTATCAATGACATCTTGTGGTGGCATTTTCTACAGAATTATTGGACGACCTCCTCAAGGTGGAAGGCACGGCTTTTCAATCAACAACAAGAGCTTGCCATCATTGAAATGGTGCGAGAAAATAATGAAATCCGACTTCGTGAGTTGCAACAACGCATAATTGCAAATAGAGAAGTATTCAACAATATCAACAGGGTCAGCATTTCTACACTAAGTCGCATCCTACAGAAAGATAACTTCAGAATGAAGCAGCTGTACAGAGTCCCATTTGAGAGAAACAGTGACAGGGTCAAGGATCTTCGCCGTGATTATGTGCAGGTGTTTCACTTTACTTTACATACTATATATTGTGATGTGGGAATAAGGGTTTATGTTGCCACCTGACCTGCCTATTGCTTGTAGTTTTTATCTATACTGACCCAACCCAGCCCCTACATACCCAGCCCGTGACAATACAGACATTGTAGTTACTGTATGTGTTTTCAGTAACACTATTCAATCTTTTCTGTTACAGACAATTATGGATTTTGATGCCGCTGAACTGCCATATGTTCATCTACGTGGATGAGGCAGGATTCAATCTGGCCAAAACCAGGCATCGAGCCGTAACGTAATTGGACAAAGGGCAATTGTAAATGTGCCTGGGCAGCGTGGGGGAAATATCACTTTGTGTGCCTCAATAAGTGTCCAAGGAGTCTTGCATCATCATGCCACTGTAGGTCCCTACAATACAGGACAGATCCTTGCATTTCTAGATGCACTACATGTAGTTGTGTAGGACAGACCACAGCAGCCTAGGTTTGTTATCATCTGGGATAATGTAAGTTTCCACAGGGCTGCTCTGGTCCGAGAGTGGTTCAACAACCATAATAATTTCAGACTTTTATACCTGCCCTCTTACAGCCCCTTTCTAAATGCAATTGAGGAATTCTTTTCAGCATGGCGGTGGAAAGTTTATGATCGGCAACCATACGCCCGCATGACTCTTCTGCAAGCAATGGAAGAGGCATGCGGAGACATTGAGGTGGAATCAATACAAGGGTGGATTCGGCACACAAGGCGATATTTTCCCCGATGCCTAGCACATGAGGACATTGCCTGTGTTGTGGATGAGGTCTTGTGGCCAGAGCCGAAAAGGAGGGATCCATAACACAAAACACACAAATGAGTTGCTTTTTCCCAATATCAATTTATTCAGTTATTTAGTTTTTTACTTTGGTTTTGTTACTAAATTAGATTTTTGATTCTTTTTTTGTAAGAATGTTTGTTTTTTGTAAAAACATCTGAAAATGACAATTACAATTTTTCTCAATTGTTTACACACATTTTCTGAAAGCATGACTCATATTCTCAGAAGCTTTCCTGAAGCTCAGTGGTAAGAGCATTGTGTTAACAACGCAAGGTTGTGGGTTCGATCCCAGGGGATTGCAAATACCTATGTAAAATGTATAGGATAAAAGCAATGTAGTAAGTAGTAAGTCGCTTTGGATAAAAGCGTCTGCCAAATGCCTAAATGTAAATGTAACTCTACACACAATGGGCAAAACCCCTCAATTCTCCTGCAAAATGAAACTTTACATTCAAAACAATGTTATTTCTTCTCAAAATGGGATTTTGTTTTCAAATGACACACACAAACCATCATATGTATAGACATTTATAAGAACCAGCTGAACACTGATGTGCTCAATGTAAAACACTATGATGAATGTAAAACACTCCATTCATCATAATGACTTAGGTCTTTATTTGGTTCAGTGTTACACTTACAGTACTACAGACAGTACAAACATAAGTGTGTTGTAAAATATTTGAGAATATTGTTTTTATACTCCGAACACACAAATACACAGTCAAATTTTATTTTATTTTTCCCGCAAAAACAATGTGCACAGTGTACATCCTATTCCCAACCAACACAAAGTTGCTCATACACTACATACAAAACAACAGAAGAATTTACTGTATATGGTTACAGTACAAAATAAAATAAAAAATAAACTATGCTGCATCCTCTCTTCTGTTGCGGTCTGCCCATTCTTTGACTCTTTCTGAATTGCGTTCAAATGGCACCCTGTAGACCTGCTTCATCCTGAGATGATTTCTGCGCAAGACACCAGTCCAGTGTTGATAAGCTTACCCTATCAATATTTTGAAACATGTCATTGTTTTCCATTATTTTTCTTTGTATTTGCCGTAATGATATGGCATTGTTTTCTAGGACCATGTTCATGATTTCAGTTTCCTGTTCAGGAGACAGAACACGTTCCCGACCACCTTGTGTTGGTAATCGTTTAGTTCTGCCAAACAAATAGTAAAATACTGTAAATACAAAGTAGGTATACATTTCCTTAATACTTGAAACATACTTTACAGTATTTTGACAGTCCTACAGAACAGTCCAGTGTACTCATCGAGTGCTGTATTGATATGCAGTACTGCAATTTTCTAGTGAGAGTAGATTTCTTACCTATTCTCATTTCGGAAAGTCCGGATGATGGATACTACAGTGTACCTCCTCAAATGTGGCTGTACTCTTTGCCCAGCCTCCCTCATTCTTAGACCATGGTTGACCACATGATCAACCAAAGTGGCTCGGATCTCATCAGAGATTACGGTCGTCGTCCTCCCCGTCCTCCTCCTCTTACTCTCACTCCTCTGGCTCTGCCTCTGTCTCCAATGCTGGCTTCCATCGCTCTAAAACAGAAGAGCTCACCTGTTGCCCTTTTTTGCTAAAGCTCTGATTGCTAACCTTAAAACTGTGTGACGGGTGTTTGCCCTTGTGATGAGTCAGTGTGCATATTTGAATGACAGTGTGTTCCTTGTGAAAACAAGATATTTTCTGAATGAAAATTCTGCCAAAAGCAGAAAATTGTGTGTAGTGTTTTGAAAAAAGTGTGTTTTAGAACTGCAATTTGAGTGTAAAGCAGGAACTGTGCTTGTAGTTTAGCAGAATTGGTTCAGGGGGTTTGGTGAATGAGTTACATGTTGTTGTCATTGTGTCTCAAGTACCAGAATTTGTGTGTAAGCAATTGAGAAAAACTGTAAATATTAAAAAAACCAAAAAACTGCAGTGTTTTAAATAAAGCCCATCAGTGTGTTGCTGGTGATATGAAAGAAAAATTCAAATGGTTCTTGTGTATGGTTTTTATTCAAGAATATAATTTTTAGAAAGGAGTGTTCATTTTTGATTGCAGTGTTTTATTTTGGCATATATGTGAGTTGTTAATCTCGATGTGCTATGTCTAATTTGATTGGGTGTAGAGTTTTGACATAATGAGCTAATTTCTGCAAAAAGTGTGTAAGTAAAATAGTAATTCAAATGATGCTTGTGTGTATGGTTTTGTTGCAAGAATTTCATTTATAGAAAGGAGTGTTACGTTTTGATTGCAGTGTTTCATTTTGGCATAGATGTGAGTTGTTAATCTTCAAGTGCTATGTCTGATTGAATTGTGTGTAGAGTTTTGACATAATGAGCCATATTCTGTAAAAAGTGTGTAAGCAATGGGTCAAAACTGTAATGTGCCTGGATGTCCTGATTTCTGTATGGTTTCATGAGGGTTAACCTTTGTGTCATGATTCCCTCTCACAATGTCAGGTATTTCTTGGTTTTGAGGCAGAATCAGACAGGATCCTTTGTTTTATGTTGGAAAGAGACTATTTTGACACCTATTGGTTGCCATACTCTCTCTCTCCGGTCTTGTCATTGTTCCTGCCCTCCTGTTTCCTAGTTAGTGTTAATTAGTTTATCCCCTGCACCTGTCCCCTCTTGATTTGGTTCCCTATATACAGACCTTGTGACTCTTGTCTTGTGCTGGTTCATTGCTTGTGTCGTGTGGATGAGTTCCTGTCTTGTCAGTGAGTCTAGTTTATTTTGTTGTGATGCGTTACTAGTCTAGTCCTGTTAGTTTAGTCTCTGCGAGATGCTTCAATTGCACCACTTGCCCGTGTTAAAATATGCTGGTAAGGTATGTTTTGAAGCAATTTTGCTGGTTTAAAGTGGTCAGGAAGAGCTTTTAATGCCCAGCGGGCCCTCCAACATGTAAGCATGTCACATGACATATACATGGCTACACGTAGGTTGTTTTCATTGTTAAAAACATTATGTTAGGAGCGTGTGCCACCAACTGTATTTTGTTTTGATTTAGGATTGTTAGGGTAGGGATTAGTCAGATTGTTTGGGATGAAAATGTCCATCTTGGTGAGTCTTTATCTAAACAATCTCATTGTCAGAATATTTGACTTACAATATACAATGTCCTACAGATAGTGTACAGTGAGGTTGTATTTTGTGTGCGATGATCAACTGTGTATCAGAGTAAGAGTTGTTTGATGCAGAAAAAAATTAATAACCAAGAAAAAAATTATCATGAAAGTAACATTTTTAATGCATTTATCAAATGAAGCAAAGGAGACAAAGAATAAAGAAAAAGATTGATAGTCTATTTCCCATATCATATCTAAAATGGGCATATATATTCACCTTGAGAAATTTACTGCACCTGTTTAAAAGATCTAAACATTGTCTAATTGGTTTAAAATTAAGGAAAAATTAATTTTGTTATATGCTGATCATACCATGTATTGATTTTAGCAACAGGTTTTAACATGAAGCATTTAGCAAAATCTTCATCAAGAAAACAAAATGTTGAACTGATACTTCACAGAATTTTTTTTATTCAGTCATCATTAACTCGGCCTCAAGTTGTTCCGAATCTGTATGAAAACAAAGATATTTGGAACAATGTCAGCAATTTTCAGTTCTTAGACATCATTGACTACAATAATAGAAAGGTGTAAATGGGATCAGTTGTGGTCTAGTGGTAAGAGAGTTTGACTCGTAATCAGAAGGTCGCTGGTTCAATTCTCAGTGCCACCAGGAAATGACTGAAGTGCCCTTGAGCAAGACACCTTACCCCTCCTTACTCTGCAGTGATAGCTGCCCACTGCACCCTACTTGTAAGTCGCTTTGCATGAAAGCGTCTGCCAAATGAATAAATGTAAATGGTATTCTGAGGTGCCCCAGAACTGTTTGGTTTCATAAATTCTTTACAATTTCATTTTGTCTTGAACAGAACAGAAATAATATACAACATGTTTGCTCTACTACATTAGTCAACGATGTCCCAGAATTGCTACCATTCCTCCAAATGTCTTTTTTGTGTGTTCAACAGAACAAAGACATTTCTACAGATTTGGACGACTTGAGGTGGGTTAATGATGACTGAATTTTCCTTTTTGGGTGATCCCTTTAAATTTAAAAAGTTAGTATATATGACAGTACTACTAATTCTGTCACATAACCACAGTACTTCACCTTTTCGGCTATACTATATTATAAAGAGTATTTCAATCTTTATTTATTCAGGTTCGGTTTACTCCCATTGTAATTGGCTTGAAAAATTGAATTTGGAAACATTCCAGTACATGAGCATAAATGATGCTGTGTCCTAAAGACCGTCACACAATAAGCAACAGTTGTAGATCTGCAGACTAGTACTCAGCACACGTTGAATGCACATGCAGATGTGAAGGCAGATTAACTATTTCTAATGTGTGCATTTAGTCTTTTCAGACTGTGTATTATGAATTAAAATCCTGACCTCATTTCATTAGATGTAATTATCTAAACTCTCAATAGCTTCTGGTTTTCCGATTATTCTCCATTCATCTGGAATCTTACCATGACCCTGGAATGTTTTATTATAATGCTTTTCCAGATCTTTCTGAAATCTGCACACAAACCATTTCCAGTAGGGCAGTTCGGTGAGGTCAGGGGTGATACTCCATTTTTCATAAACTTCTCCTGCTGTTCTGTATTCTCTCCAGCGGACTGTGTCATCTGAGGCATTCGGATAAAAAGATCCAGTGCCTGCTACTGCTGATGTGCAGATACTGATGCACAAGTTTGTTGTTCCTCTGTAAGAGAAGCCCTTCAGGCCAGTTGCACGATGGAAAGGTACACTGTGATCTCCATCATGTTTTTCTCCTGTGTTTGTGCAGATGGCTTTACAGAACGGACACTGAACCCAACAGCACTGACACAAGTGATCAATCAGAATCTCATCAGCTCTGTTGTTCACATCCAGTTTCTCATCAAATGAATCTGTTCTGAACTCTCTGCTGATGTCAGATATTACAGGAGGAAGTTCTGTTTTTATCACATCTTCTAGGAGATTGAAATCATCAACATCATCATGTGTCACTCCACTAAAGTCCTTCACAGAGAATATCAGAACATCTGAGAGCTTCTCTGTGAAAAACTTTAACCACACATCAACATTTCCTCTGTTCTCTTGAACATGTTGAGTAGATTCATGTGCTGCTGTCATGATCTTCTTCTGCAGGAGTTCAATGTTCTGATTCATCTTGAGCTGAACACTGACACTGAACTGATCTATGATGTACTGACTCACTTCATCTCTGATGAAACTCTTGAAGTATTCTCTGGGATTATGAATGTAGTTGATGTATTTTGTAAAGTTCTCCTCTTCTGCGAGTCTCTTCAGGATGTGTTTCTCCAGATTTGATCTGTTTCCATTCAGTGATGGACAGTTTGATCTCATTTCATTTGCTAAATCTTTGGCGGTCTGTTTGTAGACACTCTGTTCAATGGGTTCTTTCAGTTTCTGACAGATGATCTCACCAAAAATAGCAGCTGATGTTGCTCCGTGACAGTATTTCTGGAAAATATTATAATATTCTCTTCTCTTCTTCACCAGATAGAGAACAGGATCATTAGCTTCTCTGAACATTCTGTGTTGATCAGTGAATGTGTTGTTTGTTCTCTTAAATATCGAAAATACCAAATCCATGAAGAATTCTCTCTTGAACACATATTTCACGTGTCTTTTCTCGTATTCTGTTATTTTTGCATTGATGTTATCTGTGAGTTGTTGAATGCAGCTTTTGTTGTAGCCCATCTTGGAAATATTAAAAGACTTGATTGTGTTATCTGTTTGATGAGTAACATCTGAGATCAGGCTTCTTATTTGTGTTTCATCCTCAACAGATAGAAGAGACCTATAGTTTTCTGTAACTGTTTTCCAGGCATTTTTAACATGTCCTGTAATTCCACTGGATCTCTTGAACTCTACATAATCTGAATAACTCGGCACATCGAAAATATACCCGATGTTCTTCCCGGTGTCTACATGGACACTTTCATAGTCACTGAAGAGTTTTTTCACATCTTTCAGTATGTCGATGTCTTTGATTGGAGGAGAATCAGTTGTAATCTTCTTCACACACTCTTTCCACAACAATTTAAACTCTTTCTTAAGTATTTTTTCATTGTTTGCTTTTTCTTTGAGATTTAAAGCAAGTTCTTTGCTCTTTTCTAAGAGATTGTTTTCATGATGTGTCCTCTGAGCATCAAGCTCTCTCTTCAGGTCTCGCTGCTGAAGAATCTCATTTAACTTTCTTTTTGTTTCTCTTTCAATGTTTTCCTGAAGCTCTCTGATTTTAATTTCAAATGAAGTTTTCCACTGAATCGGTTTATCTTTATCTGTGTCTTTCTCAAAGAATTCTGACATTGATTTAGCCACTTCATCACTTTTCTGCTTCAGTTCTCTTTGAAGATCTGTTTCCTCAATCTCATGAATTGCTTCATTCACTATTTGATTGTGTAGTTTGTTTTCAATTCCCATCATAGCACTGCGAAGAGTCCACGTCCACTTGCTGTATTCTGTCTCCAGTCTCCTGTATGCTGAAATCTCCACAGCATTTCTGAAACTGAACACAAATCGTTCATTCAGTAAAGCCTCCCAAAGATCCTGAATTCGTTCACGTAGATGTGTCAGTTTAACACCATCTGATTTTGAGGCACGAGAAAAAATAGTTTTCTTCAGTTCTTTAATGTTCTCACAGTAGTTTGGGTTTGGTGGTGCCATGGGTGGGCTTCCTTCCCACAGCTGAGCAAAATACTTCACATCATTCTTTACGTCAAAATCAATGACATCACCGAAACATTCTGCATCACATACTTCTTCTTTAGCAGCGAGTTTTGTCATCTCATCCAGTGTGTCCAGCAGTTTTCTCCTTCCATCCATGTTTTTCTCTCTAGCTGTCACATCTGAAACATTCTGATGTATAAACATACAGCTGGGGTTCAGTTTGATCTTCTTCATCCTTAGAAAGGCCTGAACAACAATCTGAAGAATATCCTGCATCTCAGACGGGTTTTCTCCAAAGATGTTGATCAATGTCAGATGTCCAAGACCAACAACAAATGTGGCCAGTTCATTGTCATGATGTCTTGTTGATTTTTCAGCCAGTTCCAGAGCCCGAAGACCTTCAGTATCAACAACCAGAATATAATCAAACTTCATCTGATGTTTCATGTCCTCTGAGACTCTGATCAACTGCATGAAAGCTCCTCTGGTGCAGCGGCCGGCACTGACTGCAAACTCAAGTCCAAACATGGCATTCAACATGGTGGATTTCCCAGAGCTCTGAAGCCCTAAAACTGACAGAACAAACACTCTCTGATCTCCCAGTTTCTGGTTGAGTTCATCTAGAACAGCAGTTACCCACATGACAGGAACATGAGCAGCATCTCCATCCATAAGCTCCAGCGGAAATCCAGACATCATCATCTCTGCTGCAAGCTGAGAACATAAATTTAAGTGCAGGCCTGGCTCCATCTTCTTCACAGATGAATATGATTCATAGATCTGACCGATCTCTCTCATGATGTGCTCTAGGCCAAAGGCTGCTGCTTGAAGATCTGCAGATATTCCCTCAAGTTTTGTTTGTTCAGTCTTGAGTTGTGCAGATTTATCATGACTTTCTTTCAGTTCCAAGACTTTTGACCACTTTTCATTATACTTGTGATGTAGATTAGACACATCCACTGAGGTGAATTCCTCCAGGAGGATTCGGAGCCATTTGAGGAAAAACATCTTATTTGCATTAAGTGTGTTCATTTGTTTTATGAAGATCTGTGTAAACTTACTCATTCGGGATTTGTGCTGATCTTCACGAATCTTCTTCATTTCTCTTTGTATTCTGCTTATTTCTTGTTCTGTGTCTTCCCCTTGAGGTCGATGAAGTTCTTTGTTCTTCTGACACCACTGATGCCACAGTTTCCCCTGATGGGGCAGAAATGATTCCTTGATTTCTGTCAGAGGTTTATTCTTCAGTAAACTCATCATCTCTTGTGCTGCTTCTCTTCCTCTCCTGCAGTGTTCATCATCTTCATCTACTCTGATATCTGAGTGTTTGGACATGTCTTCAAGTCTGAAAATGAACCCTCCTGATGCTGAAGATGAAATGCAATCATTTATAGCTCTTATTAGTTCTTCAGACACATCTGCTTGATTTCGGTCTTTCAAACCAATTTTGTATTTTCCTGCATTTGTTTCAATTACAGTAGATTCATCATCAGGAAAAATGCAAATAAGTGGCTTTGGGGCACTATAGAGATTTTCAAGTTTTATCATGTTTTTGTCGTTCTCATTAAGTCCAGAAAGAAGAACAACATTGACTGAAGACATCTCAGTGAGAATCTTCATCTGTGTCTCATTGTCTCCTGCATCACCATGAAGATTACAGAAGGCAACACAGTCAGTAAATGTATCAGTGTCTTTTCCAGATGGACAGTACCAGGCGATCTCCACCACTCCATCCATCAGTAGTCTGGTTCTGCTGCTGCCTGGACAGTTTCTGGTGAAGAACGTGTTGTGTTTCTCATTGATCAGACTGTTCATCAGCTGAGATTTAGATGAAGACACAGAATCAAACCTGAAGAACGACACCATTGGAGTTTCTGCTGTGCACACTGACTGGACTTTACTGATGATGTCATTGTCAGTTTTTCTGATCTTCCAGCTCTTGTTGATTTGTCTGAATGTCCAGAGAGGAAACTCAATGTGTTGTGTGAATGGATCAGGAACAAGCAGAGGAAGAGCAAACTGACAATGAGAGAGTTTAGTGACCATCATCTGCTTTAAGAAACTGTCAGAATAATGAAACACGGCCATCTGAAGATCCATCGGGTGAACAGAGTCTGGTTTACTTGTTCCTTTATTATATGAAGTCATTGCTTTGAGAAAATTAACTTTGTGTGTTTTTGACTGCTTGTCTGTTAGTTGATGGTGATGATGTTCATTGGTCTCATTACTTTTAATGTTTCTTGCTCTGTAGTTCATCATCAGTAGTTTTTGTAGATAATTGTTGACCAGCTCTTCTTCAGCACAAGATTCATGAGACTGCGATGTTATCTGAAGAACATCTAGAGCTCTCAGACTCTGAAACCTGAGTTTAAGATGAAGCCTGTCAAATAAATTCCTTATTTTTGTGTTTCTTGTCTCTTGTTGTGGGTGTTGATCTGGTCTGACTTGAGCTGTTTTAATGTCCTTGTAATCTTCCTGGTAAATAAATAAATAAATGAAAAATTAGACCAAATTTAACATGTGGTATCAATTTACAAAACTATCATTTTATTGTAGTTAATGATATCTCTTGTGTATTTACATGTAAACGCTCAAGTAACAAAGCTCAAACCTCATGCTAAAGAAAGAAACTAATTTCTCTAACAGAAATAACTTGCAGTCCTGTGGTAAATATTCTAATTTTGTGACAAAGCTATGTAGTAGTGCTGGGAGATTTTGGCAATAATCACCTTTTTATGGTTTCAGGGATAATCAAGTTTTTTTGCCTGACTGTTTTACTAACCCTGACTGTTTGTACTGAACCAATGTAATACAATCTGAAAAAACCTACAACATGGTACAATTTTACCAATCACAGGTTTGATACAAGATGAAAGCTGGTTTCCATGACTTTCCAAATCTGTTTTTATGGGGGCGCAGCATGGGCAGTCTCGTCATGCTGCAAAGGTACCTGGCTGACGCTCAACGACATGCACGACTTGGAGCATCGAGCAGCGATGTTTTCTCAAAGCAAAGCGCACTTTCAAAATGACAGTGAAACGTAACAGCTTTATTTTGGATGTGTTATTTTCGAAAAAAAAATGGATTTATGAAAAAAAAAATTGCTCTTTAAAAGTGTGTCTCATAGCAACGGGGTCAGCCCGCCTCCTCACTAAGATAAAAGTTTTTGTCTTTTTCTTGCTCAAAGTGGCTCTCAGAATGGTCCTGAATCACTTTTAAACTAAGACTCCTATATAGAATTTAAGTTAAATTAAGAGCTTTCTTATAGGATTCTTAGAAGCTTTAAGAATACGGGCCCAGGTGTTTCAATCCCACATAATTATTGCCATTCCCCTTCCCTTAGTCATATGACATTGAAGAATGGGTCATTTCTTACTTTGGAACAATATGTTTGATTAGTTTGTACGAATAAACTCTCAGCATCTGACTTGGAAACAGTTGCATAAACTGCTTAGACTAGTCTTACAAGTCAGTCAACTATTTTTCTTCAAGACTGGTCATTATAATAATAACAATAACTTATTATACCATCATGTATTTGAATTATTCTATGGGATGTAGTTTTCAATGCTTGCACATATGGAGGATGGTAGAAAACAGCTTACTGACATGGGAGAGAGAGTCTGCAGCTCACATGTTTATAATCACATGTTGAAAATCAAATCAGGATGCAAAGAGTAGGCTACCGTTTCCAACATGTGTTTGTGACCAAATTGAGCTGTAAAAAAAGAATCCCTTCTTCATAGTTCCTATGGTAATTATTAGTAGTGGCATGTGCCTGAGCAGGAGAGTAGTTAAGCTAGGCTAAAAGAAGTGATGTCAGTTGCATTGCAATCCAACTTTGCATTATTTCAGCTTTGTGACAATAAAGTCTAACTTGCTTTTGGTTTCAAAACCTTGACTCTTTAGAATTAAAGAAAGAAAAACCACTACAGAGGCCATGAAGTATAGAGGCAAATGGGCAAATTTGGCCTGGATTTTTAATGACCACAGAGAGTCAGGACTTTGGTTTACCATGTCATCGGAAGGTCATAACGTCTCTAAGTTACATTAAAAGGTTGAAATCTTAGGAGCTGAAACATGATTATGGTCATTGGCACTAAATTTGTGCCATGCATTTTGGGACGGGGGCTTTCTAGAGACAGGATCTACAATAGAGAATTTCAGTTAAAGGTAAATAGAGGTGGTGCAAAAATGTATATTATGTTTTAATTTTTAAACATAAATGTTTTGCAGACCTCAATAATAAAATGTTAACAAAATGGTTCCAGCTTGTGGTCAGTTTTGCCACAACCCTAAGATTAAAGTTTTCGATTTTCTAAGTTTTTGAAAATCAGTTACTCAGGCCTTTTTTACTTTAAGGCAGAGGTCACCCAAAAATGAAAATTCTGTCAGCGTTTACTCACCCTCATGTCATTTCAAACCTTTGACTTTCTTTCTTCTGCATAACATGAAAAAGATTTTGAAGAACAACCGGTAACCAGACGACACCTGTACCCATTCACTTCTACTGAACAAAACCAGTGCAAGTGAATCGAAGTTGTTCAGTAACAAAATGTTTTCAAAATATCTTTTGCATTCTGCAGAAGAATGAAAATAATACAGGTTTGACATGACATGAGGGTGAAAAAAATATGAAAGAATTTTCATGTTTGGGTAAACTATGTGTGGCGAGGGGGACGTGGTTCAGTGAAGTCCGTGTGGGAAACAGAGGCGGGAAACAGACCTCAAGTAAGTAGGTCAAGTGCAAATCCTGAACACATGTGTCTCGTTCCAGTGATTGGTGAAGAGATGCTTAAAAACCACCGCGAAGAGACAAACGGGACAGTGCGGTCAATTTTGAATAGTTATTGGTGTAAATAACACAGCTAATACTTGAAATGTACTTGAAACTTACTGTGTGTTTTTCTTGGGTTTCTGCTGCGGTGTACGGCATTCTTTCTTTATTGTTTGTAGGTTTGTTCTCTGAGAGGAAACACATAAATGATTTGTACACTTATATGAACAGTTAATAGTAATTGTTCTTGTTTTTATGTATTTGTTTAGTGGCTTTAAATAGTATAATGTGTCAAGTAATCATAGGGCTCTGAGGAACCAGAGGCTGCATTTACCAGTCACAGGGTAAATATGCTTCACAAGCTTCAATATGTGATGAGTTGGGAGTGAGAATGGGTTGAAATGAAAATGTTAAACTCACTCTTTTTCTGGTCTCCTTTCTCTTGTAACTGTGTGTTGTACATGTCTTCAGTGTAGCACTGCTCTTCATTCTCATTAAACAGACAGTCAATCTTCCTCATCAGGTCTGTCATCTCTGATCGGTTGTTCATGGTCTTGCTGCAGGTGTGATATCTTTCTTCACATTTCATCACCAGCTGTCTCACGACAGTGTTCTTCTTCAGATCATCTATTATTGTGTCACACTCTTCTTCTCTATCATAAGTGAAGAGAATCATCACAAACTGAAGAACTCCGTCACCAAATACCTTCTGTAGCCATTCTAGATTCATCTTGTCAGCACATGTTAACTGATCCAGACGAACAACAAAGATGAAGGCACAGATTTCATTTTCATGCAGTAGTTGACCAATGAGATGATCCACAGAGTCCAGGTGAACTTCAGTCTCATGTAAGTCCATCATGTTGATCACAGAGACATGTTGTGATATCCTTAGAGAATGGATTCTGGATCGTTCTACATTCTCTAGATTAGCTGTTTTTTCTCCCACTAGAAGGTTATCATGAGCAAAGTGAATTGATGCAGAGTTTCCAAACAGTGCAACTGTCAAATTGGGAATCTGTTGATCTAGAAAAAGAAAACACATTCTATATCAAATACTGAGAGAAAGCAATACCTGTCATTTGATTTGAAATAATGCATTTATAGCTGTAGACAGGGCTGCTTGATTCAAACTAATGTAGTTGTTTTCTTACCCATGTTGCCGTATGCCCAACTTCTGTTCTTTTTCCTTTACGGCTTTTGTATAATGTGCTGAATGGAAAATAGTAAGTTAAAAACAGATGTCATAGACAAAGTTCAGTAAATGTCTTTCAGTCGTTATGAGCTGGAAATGAAAGTTTTCTGTCAAATGTCACTATATAAAGGGAAGGAAGTGAAAATATTTTTGCTCTCCTTACTTTGAAAAACAGGTTTTGGTGTTTTAAAAGTTGTTCTTTCACTTGTTTAAGGATATCTGTCTTTGCTGTTGACACATTTTCATCTCTGTTGTTCCTATAGTAATTTAACTTGTGAATGTCATAACACATGTTGCATTATAGTTATACTATAATAATATTGTTAAATGAAAAGCACCTGGTAGCCGCATGAATTCCGTATAAGGTGCCATCCAAACACATCAGGGCTCAACAATATGCTCAGGACAGTTGACGAATGTGTGATTGTATTATCATGAAAATGTTATTAGCTTGTATTTTAAACTTGTTTCTCCTGCACTGAAACTGCGCTCGTTAGAATTACAAACAATCTGCGTATAGCATCAGATAAAGGTAACATCTCACTTCTAGTCCTGTTTGGTGCTTTTGATACCGTAGACCATGAAATACTTTTAGATCGTTTACACATTTATACCGGTATTCAGGGACAGGCACTACAATGGTTCAGATCTTACTTAAGAAACAGATATCGTAAAATCTAAAGCAAGCTCAGGGATCGGTTTTAGGACCCCTGCTTTTCTCCATATACATGCTGCCCCTTGACAACATTATTAGAAAACGTGGAATTAGTTTCCACTGTTATGCAGATGATACTCAGCTATATATCTCATCAAGACCAGATGATTCCTTCCAGCTATCCAAATTAGCAGAGTGCATCGAAGATATAAAACATTGGATTACTAGTAATTTCCTTCTTTAAAATTCTAACAAAACAGAAATATCACTTATCCCAGCAAGCAATTTTCAGTTTAAAAGACATCTATTAGCCGTCTATACCAAGTCCAGACGTCTAGGCTAAAACAAGGCTGAATTTGGGCTGTCAGTGAAAATCTAATAGACGATCTACATCGTGTCTACGCAGAGCCTACACATATAATTTCCTTCTTTATCCTTGCATTCTCAAGGACTCCTCTCACTCCGCTCATAGACTGTTTACTCTCCTGCCTTCCGGTAGGCGCTTCAGGTGCCTCCGAACAAGAACCAGCAGACTAGGAAACAGCTTTTTTCCCAGAGCTGTTTCATTATTGAACTCTGCCCCCCACTGATTCCACTACCCCTCATAACCTTAACTTTAATGCTGCTAGTACATTGTTTACATTGCATAACAGGGGTGCCATGCATGACTGAACTGTACACACCAGTACTTCATGTTATCTAGTCTACCGGACTGTTTACACACACATAGCATAATTTGCACTCTATTCTGCTCACTTGCACACCAGGAATATTATACTGAATGCTCATTTTCACTAATGGACTACTCTCATAACTGCACTTACTCATCTACTGCACTGTAACTTTCATAACTCCATTACCTCATCTACTGCACTGTAACTTCAATAACTGCATTAACTCATCTACTGCACTGTAACTTCAATAACTGCACTAACTTATCTACTGCACTGTAACTCTATTAACTGCATCTACTGATCTATTGCACTATAACTTCAATAACTGCATTACCTCATCTACTGCACTGTAACTCTGTTAACTGCATTACCTCATCTAAGGCACTGTAACTCTGTTAACTGCATCTACTCATCTATTGCACTATAACTTCAATAACTGCATTACCTCATCTACTGCACTGTAACTCTGTTAACTGCATCTACTCATCTATTGCACTATAACTTCAATAACTGCACTAACTTATCTACTGCACTTTAACTCTATTAACTGCATCTCCTCATCTATTGCACTATAACTTCAATAACTGCATTACCTCATCTACTGCACTGTAACTTCAATAACTGCATTAACTCATCTACTGCACTGTATCCTTAATAACTTCATTTATACTGCACTGTACCTTTAATAACCGCATTAACTTATCTATTGCACTGCAACTTAAATAGCTAATGTCTATAATTAATGCACACTTAAGTCACTTGCACTACTGTATAGTCTAAATTGTTATCTGTTCACAACCATCTGTACATTAATGTTTACAGTATATAGCCTTCTGTATATATTGTCCATAGTACATACCGACTGTCATGTTGTCATAGAACATTCCTTCTGTATAGTATTTTCCTAATATTGTATTCTGTATTTATTCACACTGTATATCCTGCACTTGCTAATTGCACTTCGTTAGACCTAAACTACATTTCGTCACACTGTACTTGTATATGTGAAATCACAATAAAGTTGAATCTAATCAAATCTAATCTAATTAGTGGTGGGCATTGTCACATGTAGCGGGTAGCGGGTAGAAGGTAGCGTCCAAACAAAAGTGTATTCCAAAACAGGTACTTTAATAAACGAACAAAAGGCAAACAAGAAAACCAGGAACCAGGGGTTTACACACATTGACATGAAACATACGTAGCATTAATAATACTGGACAAAGAACTAAGGAACACACAGGGCTTAAATACAAAGGGAAGACACTCAGGGAAAACAGAATCAGGTGCGGGACTAATTAACAATGATGAGGGGCAGGTGAAAACAATGAACTAATAATGAAACACAAGTGAAAACTAATTAACTAATAATGAAATAAACCAGGGGAGGAAAAACTTGTGTACTTATGTACTTGTGTTTACTTCCGCATTAGCTAAAGGATGCTTTGCGTTTAGGTGGTACTTGAGACTGGAAGAACTCCTACAGTAAACCAATTCCGCATTGCACAAGGTGAAAACAACCTTAGTCTTGTCGAGACTAATTACATTGGGAAGCTTCTTAAAAATAATTTTTCCCTGAAGCAAACCCGGCGGCTTCATAGCTACATCCATGTTAGCACGTCACGTTTGATGTGGTAATTTCACAGTAACGTTATGTTGTGTTCAGACCAAACGCGAATGGCGCCTCAAGCGCGAGTGATTTACATGTTAAGTCAATGCAAAGGCGCGAATTGCGCGAATCACGCGAGTTGAAAAATCTCCTTCTCGCCCCCTACAGTGCAATTAATCTAGGTATACATCAGCGCTAAAATATCAAGGTGAAAGTCACCATAGCTTGCGTAGTATAGACCCAGCTCCCAACCCAACTTTGAGAATAGACTAACGGCGACATTTTTTTTATCGCCCGATAAGAGTCTCACGTTAACGCAGCACGCTAACGCCGCTAACGGCCCACCACTTAATCTAATCTAATTTAATAACATGTCAAATAAAGCAAACCAAACAACTCGTCATCACAGTTGACTTTGCTTACATGATGGTATATAACACATCTCGCAAGTTATTTTGGATAAAATTACATTTATCCAGATTAAATGTTATTTTAGCTAAAATTGGGTTACACATAGCCGGACTATATCGGGTCTACATTTCACCTAGACGTTGAAATGACGGCTATTGCTTGCTATGATAGCACCAAAAACACGTAAACAGAATATCTCAGATTACAACCTACAAATTGAAGGCTGCACTGTTACTACAACAAATACACTTAAAGACCTAGGCGTTATATCAAATATCACAAAAACAGTCTTCTTCCACCTAAGAAATGTTGCCAAATTACTAAATATTTTATGTGTTGCTGACGCAGAAAAGCATATTCATGCATTTGTGACCTCACGACTTGACTATTGTAATGCTCTACTTAGTGGTTGTCCTGTATCATCAATAAACAAACTACAGTTAGTTCAGAATGCAGCTCCCAGAGTTCTTACTAGGTCAAGAAAATACGATCACATAACCCCAGTTTTATCCTCGCTTCACTGGCTACCCATTAGGAACGTATTGATTTTAAAATTATTTTAATTACTTACAAAGCCTTAAACAGTTTAGCCCCTACTTACTTAACCAAGCTTTTATCACGTTACAACCCAACACGCTCTCTAAGATCTCAAAACTCAGGACTTTTGATAACACCTAGAATAACTAAATCCACCAAAGGGGGTTCAGCTTTCTCATACGTATCACCTAACTCTGGAATAGCCTTCCTGATACTAGTAGAGGATCAGACACACTCTCCCAATTTAAATCTAGATTAAAGATTAATTTAATGCATAGTTAATGAACAGCAGCACTAATTATTCTCCTTCTGCCTCTGCCTCTGGGATTTCAATTGTTGGGGCTGTGTTGGTCTGGTCTAGTCTTGTTTTGTGGTCGATGTCGTACAACAGAGGAATAAAGATACAACATGATATTACTATTTTTCCTGGTTGTTCCTCTGTTTTATGGTGACGATCACAGAGTGGGACCGGGTTGGTCCTGCACGGTTTTGGCGAGTGGGACTTCCTAGGTTGCGGGTGGTGGGCTCTCCTTCTTCGTGGATGTTTGCTCGGTGGCTTTTGGTGGGGAACACTGAGTGCAGCTATGACAAGTCAGAGGGGATCTGGCCCTCCCGGCTGAGCCTGGTTTCTCCCAAGTTTTTTTTTCTCTCAATTAATCAATCATTGGAGTTTGGGTTCCTCGCCACAGCAGGGCAGTGTTGGCTTGCTCACCGGTTGACTGCATTTAATAATTATTTATTTATAGATATTATTTATTAGAATGATCTTACTCATTCTATAAACACCATCCACTGTGCTGTGTCTAACTTTTGTGTTTTTCTTATTTGCTCCTGTAAAGCTGCTTTGGAACAATGCACATTGTGAAAAGTGATTATTAAAGCAATCTTATTATAGATCTATAGCAAATCTTATTATAGATTTTCATATTGCTCCTACAAAGCTGCTCTGGAACAATGCACATTGTGAAAAGCGCTAAATATAAATAAACTTGAATTGAATTGAATAATCTGTTTGACTGTTCATCGTGATCTACGGTAGAAAATAATTGCAAATTCTCAGGGAATTTTCTCCTTTTCCCATGTATTACGTTTTTTTTGTCTACCTGTGGATAAACATGTGATTTTACTTATATCACGAAGGGGGGGACAATACATATAACATTTCTCAAAATACATTTTTGAAGGGGACACAAGTAATAAAATTCAAGTCAATTCATACAGTCAAAATTGTCCTATCTACTACACAAAGCGACAATATGCATTACGTTTATAGGTTTATCATGTAGACTTGTAGTCATGTTATAACTGAACTGAACAGTCACATACAGTTATACAAGTGACCAAAAAAGCTTTTTCCAATTACATATTTTTTGACTCTGTTGTGAAGACAGGAAACATATATAAAAACACACTACTACATGATACTACATGTTGACAATTAGTCACTTTTTAAACACTTTAAAATGTTATCCTGGTTTATTCTGCAACATCATCTGACAAAGTCACCGTACATCAACATTCTTAAATTCTGTGTTGTACTCGTTGATGAATCGTCCGAGTTTCAGTAAACTGAATGTTTAACTTATTCGCCGCGCACATACGGCACACAATAGATGCTGATCAAACGATCCTCTCCAACTGAATGAAAGCTGTCCACCTTTTGTAGACGCTAAATATAGTACCAACGTCAGAAAAACATAACCGGTATGTTCGTGTGTGTGACACGGAACCTGAATGGCAGGGTCGGTGGCTAATTGTGGCCGTTAATGTTCACATCATAACAGGTTGCCAAAAATAAAACAATGCATGGGAAACGGCTTTGGCTTGTTAGTTGCAGTGTGTGACGTCCATGTTACAAGCTACGTTTACTAGCTAAGTAACGTTTTAATCGCTAACATAGCAGATTAATGGAAAATACACCTAATTTAAAGAAAATCACTTAATTTAAAGTGAAAAAAATAGCCTTCTTCTAGAGTTCAAAAACCACTGATAAACAGAGAGCCGCATTAGTTTAGGTGAACAAAATATATTTATGACAATAGAAAATGCAAGTTTAATTTAATAAGGGGGGGGAGGGCATGGGATTTACGCCCATGACTGCAGCTGATAATACATTTGTTAAATTTATACATTGTGCATTATATGGCTACACTTGCTGTATCTACAGCTACTGTCTGCAATTAATACTCACAAAAGAACATATATTTTACCAGTAGAGACCAACAGAGACCATTATGGTTTACATTTATAAATTTAATAAAATTGTCTATTATATCCTGTAAATACAGTAAACTGAGATGTTTTTTATTGTTTTATATTCGAGTGCTCGCTGTCCATCAGTTGCAGCACGATAAGCTACAATGCTCAACGCAGCAAATTGCACTGCAATTAAAAACCAGCTTCAGACAGAGCTTGAACACAAATAACCTCAGGACTTTACCTAAAGCTAGATAGGAGAACAGCTATAAACAAAAGGTTAACAATATGAGGTTAATATTAGCATATGTGAGAAAGTTTTAGATGTAGGCCTACATACATTTTATTTAGATTAAATATTTCTTGAATAAAAGAGGCAATTAATATTATGCAAATTCAGCAAAAATAAATAAAATAAGCAATAGCCTATTTATATGATCAATTGTTTGGTTGTTCTTAATGTTATATTGAAAAATAAAGACAAACCTGAATGTGGAAAGTAACCCCTTGATTCATATCCAAAATGTTCTCTTACTGGTAAATGACGGTTGGGTGATGATTTTTGTGGTACACTGCCTGATCTTGTTCTCAAGGAACACGTGTCAGCCAATCATAGGTCTTTGTAGTGTTTCCATAAAAGGAAATAAAAAAAAACACTCCCCTTCTACTAAACCACCTGATATTGGAGAAGTCACAGTGATACTTCTGAGAAAATTCTAAATGCAGTTTTTTGTTAAAGGGCACACACGAAAGACATATGAAATAGGCAATACAAGGAAAATGTCAAACTTACCATGAAAAAAATATGTTTTTTCCAAAGGTTTATACAAACAGCACAGATATCGACCTTTGGTGGTTCAAATAGCCATGTGGGGTCTCTGAGTTTAAATGCATTTGTTTTATTTTTAGTGCATAGTCAGGTAAGTGCCATTTTCAGGATTGTCACATCCTTAACGGTACATATTGCTAAAAACATGAAAACATGAAAAAATTTAAATAAACATAAAATTGTATGTTTTATATAGAGTCCCATCTTCATTTGAGACTGAGACTGCTTTGTTGAAGGTTTTAAATTATATTATTTTAACATGTGACTCGGGCGACCATGCTAATCTGGTGCTGTCAGATAAGGTTGATCATGCTATTCTTGTTGACCGCCTCAAACAGTCGTTTTGGTATCACTGGTAGTCCTCTGAGATGGTTAAAATCCGGTCTCACAAATAGAACTTTTTAATTTAATATAGTTTAGCATACCTCCAGTAATGCTGTATTAACGTGCGGGGTTCCCCAAGTATCCATTTTGGCACCTATCTTGTTTTCTTTATATATGCTCCCATGGGGTTACATTTTTAGAAAATATGGCCTGTCTTTTCACTTCTATTCGGGGGTTATGTAAATTTACGTGCCTATTTATTGAACTTTGGAAGGTTTTGGTGCTCTCTTTGCCTGTCTGGCAGATGTTAGGACATGGTTAGTGCTAAACTTCCTGCATTTCAATGAAAATAAGACAGAAATTACTGTTTTCGGTCCCTCAGACTCTACCGTTGTCTCTTATTTAAATGGTGGATTCTCCACCTGTGTCAAGCCCTGTCTGGCTTTGCCTGTTGTTTTATGTTATTTTTTGGTTGGTGTTTTATTTTTCTGCTGTATTTTTGTCCTTGCAGATTTTGCTCGTCTGGTACCCTGTTAGCCTCCTTGTTTTGGCTAATTAACCTCACATGTTCCTGATCGCGCTTTCTCTCTATTTGAGCTTGGCTGTGCCAGCTCTCATTGTGGTGATAAAATGATTTGTGACTGTGTTGCTCTCGCTGTGCTTTGTGCTTTATCTGTTTCATATTTATCTGTAGGAATGTGGCAACCCGTGAGCCGGTTTGGATTTATTTCTCCCCTTTCGGTTCTTTTTTGGTTCCTGTTTACCTTTCCCGGATATTGTGGATTTTTGTTTTCTTCAAGCCAGCTGTGTACCTGAGTGTTTGGATAGGAGTTCCCTGCCTTTCTTTTGTTTTCTCTGAGGAGCCCCGTCTTAATAAACTGTTAACCTTACCTGCATCTGAGTCCCTTCGTGCACCGTGACAAAGCCCTTTGTAAAGAATCTGTGTGTGATTTTTTTTTTTTTTGATGAGTTTATGAAGTTTGATAGGTAGATAAATGCTGTGGTGAAATTGTCCTTTTTTCAGCTAACGCTGAAGCTAATCTAAACTAAGATTAAGCTGTTTCCTTCCTTCAACAATCTTGAGAAAATAATTCACGCTTTTATCACACCTAGACTAGATTATTGCAACTCAATATATGCCGGAATTAGTCAAACTGCTCTGTCCTGATTACAACTGCTCCAAAATGCGGCAGCTAGACTTTTTACAGGGGCTCACACATGCACTCATATTACTCCTGTTTTGAAATCCTACACTGGCTGCCTGTATGCTACTGAGTGGATTTAAAAATCTTGCTAACTGTTTTTAAATCACTGAATGGTTTAGCTCCTTCATACAGCTCTAATCTACTGATGGAAAAAGGCAACTATATCTCTTCGTTCATCTAAAGAAAGATTTCTGTCTTTTCCTAAATCAAGACTGAAGCGCAGGGGCTCCTGGGCCTTTTCTGTTGTTGCTCCACAACTTTGGAATGAACTGCCCATCTCAGTTAAAATGACCTCATATGTGTCTTCTTTAAAGTCTAGTTTAAATACCTGCCTTTTTGAAAAAGCCTTTTATATATAAATTTGTTTTTAAATCCATTTTTCTGTTTGTTATTCTTTTTAATTCGCTGTTGCACATTGGTGAACTTTTTTTGTAGAAAATAGTGATTTTAAAAAAGTGAATGGCTTTAATTTCTGTTACCTAGTTACAGGCAAAAATAGTGCTAAGTAAAATGCCATTGCCATTCATTTGTTGCATATAACAGCTTCAGGTGTTTGTATTTATAATTTGTAGTAAAGAATGGAAGAGTTGCTTTGCAAGTAATGCTTTGCTTGCACCGTTCTATTGACCACTTCCCCTCTTCTCAGCATTCAATAGATGTGAGATTAGCTGTTTACACACACAGAACGTTTCCTGCTCTCAAGAAGAAAAAACTAAATGATTATATATAAGCACGATTAACATACATGTATAATATTCCAAATAGGGTTGTGTATTTTTATTCACGAAAATCCTACCAAGTTTGTCGTCTCCCAAAAACTGTGCTTTTTTTCACATCCATGTTTATTTTATGTTTTATATTTAGAAAACGCATACATAGACTGATATTATTCTGATGTTTAAACTCTTTTAACAAGGGTTTGGTAAAATAGAAATAAATGGTTCAGTATATTGGCAACAAATAGGCTATATGTCACATATGTCACATCCATAACGCTGGAATTGCTGGAAATATATTTTATTATATTTTATAATATATATATATTTATAAATTATTAGTATTATTACAGCGTATATTCATTTTAATTCACTTTTAAAAGTTTGAATTTGTAATTTAATACTACGTTATTAAAAATATAATGTTCACGACAATAATCTTAGCATTTAACAATAATATTTTGTAGTTAAGACTGGAAGGATTGCTTTGCAAATAATGCTTTGCTTGCACCGTTCTATTGACCACATCCTCCATTCTCAGCATTCAATAGATGTGGGCTATATGTCACTCAACTCAACTTTATTTATATAGCGCTTTCTACAATTTCCATTGTTACAAAGAAGCTGTACATGAGATATATTGACTATAAGCAAAACAACTAAAGTCGTATACCTGTAAAAACAAGAAAAAGGTGAAAACACAGGAGACAGACATACCCATATACAAACACTCCACACACAAAAAATGCACACATATTTACACACATCGACATAGACACACACGGACACACACACGCACGCACACACACACACTCACAGTGAAAGCACACATTTAAGATAAAGGAGAGAGAAACACAGGTCAAATATTAAACAGACTATAAGTTTCTATATACAATATTAATTATGTAAAACTTCTGAATTCTAAAGCAGCCCCCCCCCCCGCCAGGCAAATAGTGCAAAACAATATGCAAACAATGGCAAGGAAGCCAAAACTCCAATCGAGAAAAAAACCTCAGGAGAACCCAGGCCCAACCAGGGGATTCCAGTTCCCCACTGGCAAAAGCTGCTGCCTCTGCTGAAGCTCAACAGTGTTTGCACAACAAGGCTAAACAAAAATAAATAAACTTACTAATAAGGTAAATTATAGATTTAACATTATCATTAACAATCTAATAGCATTTGAACTTTTGTAGTGAAGTCGTGTCAGGTCGGCGTGTCCTTTATCCAGCTCTATCATCTTAGCTCTTGTCACTGCTTCCCATTCTCAGCTCTGCCATCAGGTCTGGGCATTAATTGCATCCTGCGGTAACCTTGGAACAAAGAGACAAGACTGGCTGAGAGTAGGGTACTGTTCTGCACTCTTTGATGCATCAAGTACATCATTTGTTGTTGGATGTGTTCCTGGTTCCGGTTGATCTAAATAATGCAGCCTAAATCCTCTGAGGATTAATATTATAGAAGTGTAGTGTATGCAAGATTAAAAAGATGCGTCTTTAGTCTAGATTTAAACTGACAGACTGTGTCTGCCTCCCGGACAGTGCAGGGAAGAATATTCCAAAGTTTAGGCGCTAGATAAGAAAAGGATCTACCACCTGCACTTGATTTTGAAATTCTAGGTATTACCAACTGACAGGACGCCTGAGAGCGCAATGTACGTGGAGGTCTGTAATACAATAGAAGTTCATTCAAATACTGCGGCGCTAGACCATGTAGGGCTTTATAGGTAATAAGCAAGATCTTAAAGTTAATGCGATGCTTTATAGGTAACCAGTGCAAGGTTGACAGAACCGGGGTTATATGCTCATACTTTTTTGTACGTGTAAGAACTGGAGCTGCCGCGTTTTGGAACATTTGGAGTTTTTGTAATAAGCCTGCAGGGAAACCACCTAACATTGCATTACAGTAATCTAGTCTTGATGTCATGAATGCATGAATTGATTTCTCTGCATCTGACAGTGACAGCATATGACGTAGTTTAGATATATTCTTAAGATGGAAAAATGCAATTTTACAGGTATTGGCGACATGGCTCTCATATGACAAATTACTATTGAATAGAACAGCCAGATTCTTAGCTGACGGAGAGGTTTTTATGGAGCATCCATCAATAGTTAAGCAGTATTCTTGGTTGTTACGTATGCCGGTTTTCGGTCCAATAAGTAACACTTCTGTTTTGTCCGCGTTCAGTAATAAGAAATTTTCAATCATCCAGTTTTTTATATCGACTATTCATTCCATTATTCGATGGAACTGCTATGTTTCATGAGGCTTCGAGAAAATATAAAGTTGAGTATCATCACAGTGAAAGCTTATTCCGTGTCGCTTTATTACTCCTAGTGGTAGCATGTATAATGCGAAGAGCAGAAGGCCCTTAGACTGAGCCCTGTGGTACACCGTACTGGACTTGCGTGACACCTCATTGTTTATTGCTACAAATTGAAAACGGTCGGAAGACTTAAACCATTTCAATGCTATTCCGTTAATGCCGACATAGTTTTCGAGTCTATGTAGGAGTGTGCCGTGGTCAATGGTGTCAAATGCAGCACTGAGGTCTAGCATATATGATATGCTCGAAATCCAGACTGAAATTCTTCATTAATGTCGATTAATGAATACGATTCCCGCTTATATTACAAAAGCTTGGGTTAAATCTGTGGTTTTAATTCATGGCACCTTTAAATGTAGTCACGTAGGCAAGCATGCCTAAGAGCGGCAGAGACAAAGCATACAACACCTAAAGTCTACTCATGGTCAGTGTGGCTGATGTAGCAACAGCACGCGATGAGCACTTTGGACAGTAGGAGAAAGCGACACTACCCTCGTTTTCCACGCGTTTTTAACGTTATAATGGCTCGAGTGTTGCAAAATTGGGGTATGCAGTATAAGGTGCATAGGGGCGTCATTGTGCAGATTTCTTTATTATACAAACATGTTTCATGTTCTAGGGCAGTTCCAGCATGTGAATGGAAGTGCCCATTAATACCTTCGGTTGTTTATGTAAATATATAAACAGATAAAAACCCTTTATAAACCCTATATACCCATTATAAACACCCATTATCTTCTGTTTTCTGACAGCTACAGTGACCAACCACCCTACATTTAATTGTTCCTTGACGAAACTGTGGCCCTCCAACGTGAATGGTCAGACTGTGATTGATCTGAATAAAAAGGCTGTGGATGAGAGCACAAAAACTTTGTTTTCATTCCTTGACATTGACAGAAATGAGGTTATAAATGAGACATGAACATTAACACTGATTTACTTTTGTTGTACTTGTTTGGATAACAGCTGACCTGACAGCAGAGTGTCAATTGAATCTAAATCTATTAGTTCATGACAGCGAGAAATGCGTGTGCTAACATAGTGTTCAGGTGTTTTTATTTATATTGTATATATGAAATGTGATTTGTTCGTCTTTAAATAGCTGTTGTACAGTGTTCAGGCCAGTTTGATCTCTGCTCTGTGTTGATGTGGTAATAAATCCATGTGATGAATGGAAATACAGTGATTCCCACAGCCGTCCACAGCCTGAAAGGGCCAACAGCACCCCTACAGGACACACACATGACACACACATCTATTAGATGATACAGATTCTTTACTGCATGTGCTTGAATGACAAACTGTATCAGATCATGTTTTACTGAAGAGTATTAAAAAAGTTAAACATATTAAAAATCACAACCAGCTTTTACCTTCCTGAGTGTCTACACACCAGCAACCAGAAAACAGTAAGCAGAAGTCCAGAGAACTCCCTAAGAGACATGAAACTAGAGAAATGATTTTTGTTCACACAAAAAAGAACAATTCACGTAAACACAAACAGCAGATCAAACAAAGTGCAATCTAATTATGATATTAATATTTAAATATTTGATGTTACCTTCCTTCCTCTTGCTGGAAGATGTTTGTAATCTTCTCTTTATAAAGATTCCAGCCCAGTATGAACACAAATGTCGAGGCTACGAGCACATGAAGATCAGCAATTCTCCTCCATAATAATGTCTCTGGAAAATGAGTAAAAGTAAATCCATTAAAGTACATTCAATGTATTCCACACAGCATCTTTTTTTGAGGTCATGTGATTTTATATGATGAAATTCAAAACAACACTACAAACACCACAAATACAAAGACATAAACAAAGATATTCATACTTTTTAAATATAAAAAGCATGTAGCACAGAAACGATAAACAAAGAACACATAAAGAAACGAGGACTTGGGGAAAATAAACACTTTTTGTGAAAATCAGTATTCAGTGATGATTTTGGTGTGGGAAACGTGCACAAGTTAATTTTATAAGCAGGGGCGAGAGCATATTCGATTGGTTTCGTGTTTTTAGCTCGCTCTCGAGATAAACTAGGGTATTAACATTGGATTTGTAACCTTGCGGTTGAAATAACTTCCCTGGTTGTAAATTTGTGGTAAGAAAACAGTTCAGAGGTTTCTTTCCTTTTAAAGGTGTTTGAACCACTGCTTCATTAGTTTATAGCTCCTTCTTTCCACTAGGCGGCAGTATTACGCAACTCTTTTAGATTTTTCTTAAATTTACCTGTTATTTGTTGCTGACAGCAAATCGAAAAACACAATCCAGCTGGAACAGCATACGCAATCTGCATAAATAAAAATACGACATTATATGATTTACAGCCAAAAGTATTCGCATTTATGGTGAAAGTTAATGATTACCATCCACAAAACAGCGTCTGGATCATTTATCTGAAACAACAACGAGATCACGTGCTTTCATACAGCGTGTATACAACAAACACTAAAGTACTTTGTTATTTAAGAGCGATTGTTGTTTCACGATTCACGTTTAAGTTTCAGTGTCTTCTGCAGAAAGTGAACGTTACCTGCACGTAAGATGCCAAAGCGAAAAACAGAGACATGAATAAATTACAAACTCTCCAGACGACCTGAAAGGGAACAGTGCTCTTGTTCGTCATTTCGACTTTTATAGTTACGCAAATAATTTCAGTAAGACTGAAATCTATGATCAAAACACCCACTGAACTTTATAACTGTTCATGTTCCGCGTATGACGCGCAGCAGGACTGGTGCATTGTGGGTAATGTAGTTTAAACACTTTTATTCAGTTCGAATACTCTTCTCGTGTATTATTTGTTTTTTATTATTTGATGACTCTTGGTGTAAACATTTTTGATTGTGAGGTTTATTAATTTAAGGTTCTTTTGTCGATCCGATCAGTTAGGCTTGATGTTGAAATAATATACAACGTCCGATTTATAAACATCTTCCAGCAGATGGAGACAACATGTCGCCCCTGAACCTTCGTTTATTTCAGTGATTTATCTCTTGTAGTGCAGTTAGTTGTTTTCTTAACGTTAGTTTTTGGTTCCGTTTTAGTTTTTTGGGGGAAAAATCACATTTTAAAAATGGTCGCAATTCCAGAGTATGTGATTAAAAGACAGGATCACAAAAAAAGCATTTTATCCTGTTTATAATTACATTATCAAAAGAATGTGATGCAATTTTTTTATTCATAATTCACTCTGTTAAATATAAATCTTAATGAAAAGTAAAAAGAGACTTAGATGAGACAACTGAGGAGTCTTGAGTAGACTTTTTAAAAGTGATGACTTTATCAGCTTGAAAAATATTCAGGTGGGTTTTGGTACTTTATTTATATTTACTAGTTTTTACTGAACGGTGTAAAATACAGCTTCAAAGTGTGAATACTGATGTTCCTCAAATATAAATAAAAAAATATTTTTATATAATTATTATTGAGGTAAACTATGGGACTTTATTTTAAAATGTTTAGTCAAAATGTTTTGTGCTTGTATTGCTTCGAGGAAAGTAATTGGACACTTATTTGTGTTTGATGTGTGGAAAGTGTTTTCATTCATCCATCAAATATTCCCCAGTGGGTCCTGAATCTGTGTTTGTGTGTTTGACATCCTAAACCCAGGAGCTCTGAAAGTTCAGCTGTGAGGCGTTTAACATGTGTGGAATGTGGTCTTTTGTGGACTTGCGTGGACACCTGGGATTGAATTCAATCTGTATGTGGAGCAGATGTGCTGAGAGGGTTTGAGTTTCAAAGGCAGATGTGGTTTTCATCCCCTTCTGTTGGTCAGAACTTCAGCAAAGCAAACAAGAGCCTCACCTCCTATGGAGGGCAACTGTTTTATCATGAGACACATGATGTGTGTTTAAAACATCCATCCGGATCCCAGAAACCGGAGAAACACAGTTTTGTTAAAAAAAGGCAAAATTGAGCAAAAATAGACGTTTAATGTGAAGCATTCCTATGGAGGGAAGGACGTATTTGCTTACATCTTTGTGTCATCTCATGTTGTTTCATTTTTAACTCTTTAAATGCAGTTGTAAGCGCACATTGGTTGATATACAGTCAGAATAAAGAGTTGTAACGCAAGATGTTTTGGAAGAATTTGATGGAGTTGATTCGACTTAAGACTTTCTGAGCTAAATTGGTTAAGATTTTGGGTTTAAATCTTGCTTTTGTTTAAGACTCGTCTGCGTCTCAGAAATCTTACAAATGTCTCCGTTAGTTTGAGAGGAGATGTCAACAGTGTGTCAAGCTGAGCTCAGATTTGTCAAGTCTGCAATCAAAAGTCAATGTTATTGAAGATCTTAATATGAATTCAAGCATTTCTCATCAAATTTACCCAAATCCAGATACACAAACGCATTCATAAAAAGAGAGTCTTTTCATTTTTCAGATGCTCTTAACATCAGGTATCAGAGGTCTGTCTGGGTGAAGATGACATCATTCTTCCGGTTCATCCTTCGCAAGTCTTCTGAGGGAGATAAATGTATTTTTTTCTCAAGAATATCGCCGAAGACCATCTTAAGTGTGTTTGTAAAGTCTCCAGCACACATCTCTCCTCTCTCTCTTTTGTGCGTCGTGCTGCACGTTTGTCGTCTTGTATCGGACATGACAACGTCTTTGAATATTTCACGAGGCCTGTTCGATTTTTCAGAACGTCCTCGAGGAGTCTCAGATGCTTGAAGAGCGTTTCTTCCTGTTATTGTTTGGAAGATGTTGCATCATTCTCATACGGCTTTTCATTCGAACCGCTTGCGTCTGGCTGTCTGGAGATATGAGATGAGAAAAACAAGAATGTCATAAGTCTAACAGATACGTCATAACTCCTGAAGCCTTCAAAGAATTCTTATGTTGGCCAGACTTTGAGGCAGCATAGCAAGGATTTTTTTGCTGAGAAGGAAATCTCAGAATGCTTTGTGAAATTGACCGTAGTAGATATAGTGTTATCAATAAACTACTTCAAATCTAATGACTATTTTATCTTGTTTTGGTAAGTTTTTTTATTTAATTATTTTTATATATATTTAGTTTTTTTTATTTTACAGTTCGTCATTCTAAAAGAGTTGTGCTATAATCTTAAAGAAACATGCCTTGTACATGATTGAATGCTTGATAATAATAATGATAATAATGAATAAGTTGAGTACATTATCTCTGTGCTGGTCTTTTATTGTCAGTGAATGATGGTGATACTCACGGATGTACGCGGTTAAAGAACGTCCGTCTCAGCAGAAGAGCGATGGTGCTCAGAACCATGATGGTCGTGCACATGTTTGCTGTTATATCGTGAAGCTCGGAGGACATAAACACAATGCTCAGGACATTCTTAAGCACTTAACACACACTTACTCTCTCTCTCTCTCTCTCTCTCTCTCTCTCTCTCTCTCTGAGCTGCACGTGAGTGAGATTATGTGAGAGGATTAGTGTTAATTCCATCTGTGTGAGGTGTGAGGGGGCTTGAACCAGGCTCCAACTAAATACTTACATTGCTGTGGTGTTCTGAGTGGTTGCTAGGATGTTGCTATGGTGTTTAAGGAAGTTGCTAGATAGATCTTTGGGTGGTTGCTATTTGCTAAGTTTTTTGTATGGTTGCTATGATGTTGCTATGGTGTTTTGGGTGGTTGCCTGGATATTGCTATTGTGTTTTAGGAAGTTGCTACAGTGTTGAGGGTGGTTGCTAGGATGTTGCTATGGTGTTTAAGGAAGTTGCTAGATAGATCTTTGGGTGGTTGCTATTTGCTAAGTTTTTTGTATGGTTGCTATGATGTTGCTATGGTGTTTTGGGTGGTTGCCTGGATATTGCTATTGTGTTTTAGGAAGTTGCTACAGTGTTGAGGGTGGTTGCTAGAATGTTGCTATGGTGTTTAAGGAAGTTGCTAGATAGATCTTTGGGTGGTTGCTATTTGCTAAGTTTTTTGTATGGTTGCTAGGATGTTGCTATGGTGTTTTGGGTGGTTGCCTGGATATTGCTATTGTGTTTTAGGAAGTTGCTACAGTGTTATGGGTGGTTGCTAGGATGTTGCTATTGTGTTTTTGGAAGTTGCTACAGTGTTGAGGGTGGTTGCTAGGATGTTGCTTTGGTGTTTTAGGGAGTTACTATCATGTTATGGGTGGTTGCTTGGATGTTGCTACGGTGTTTTGGGTGGTTGCTAGGATATTGCTATGATGCTCTGGGTGGTTGCTAGGATGTTACTATGGTGTTTTTGGAAGTTGCTAAAGTATAAATATACATTTGCTCAAACATTCACATAAACATACACATAAATGTATATATATATGGGTGGTTGCTATATTGCTAGGTTTTTCTGGGTGGTTGCTATGATGTTGCTATGGTGTTTAGGAAAG
This sequence comes from Triplophysa tibetana, assembly GCA_008369825.1. Classification (NCBI taxonomy): domain Eukaryota; kingdom Metazoa; phylum Chordata; class Actinopteri; order Cypriniformes; family Nemacheilidae; genus Triplophysa; species Triplophysa tibetana. The sequence continues at coordinate 25,030,037 of CM017913.1, read as the reverse complement.
TTGCTACAGTATTTTGGGTGGTTGCTAGGATCTTGCTATGGAGTTTAAGAAAGTTGCTGCAGTATTGTGGGTGGTTGCTAGGATGTTGCTATGTTGTTTTGTGTGGTTGCTAGGATGTTTCTATAATGTTTAAGAAAGTTGCTGCATTGTTGTGGGTGGTTGCTAGGATGTTGCAATTGTGTTAAGAAGTTGCTATCATGTTGTGGGTCGTTGCTAGGATGTTGCTATGGGGTTTTGGGTGGTTGCTAGGACATTGCTATTTTGATTTAGGAAATTGCAACAGTGTTGTATGCGTGGTTGCTAGGACGTTGCTATGTGTTTATATGTTTCATCATTTGTATAAATATGTGTTGACAGTGTAGCCACTTTGCAATGATGCAAACTGTGTAAATCACTAGATCACTTTGCAAGATGCAGGACAATGGTCCACAAGCACTTGGAATTTTAACATTTATTTATCATTAGAATTTTTTAAGGGCTATCAAACGATTAATCACGATTTATCGCATCCAGAATAAAAGATTTTGTTTAGATAATATGTGTACGTGCATTGTGCATATTAATTTTGTATTCATAAATACAAAAACATACACATAAATGTATATATATTTATGTGTGGTTTTAGAATGGTTAGAAAAGGTTAGACAATATCTCACTGAGCATGCGGCACAACTTCTTGCCCAGGCCCTGGTGATCTCAAGGTTGGACTACTGCAATGCTCTCCTTGCTGGTCTTCCTGCAAAGGCAATCAAACTACTCCAGCTCGTTCAGAACGCAGCAGCACACCTCGTCTTCAAACAGCCCAAAAGGGCTCATATGACACCCCTTTTCATCTCTCTCCACTGGCTACCGGTTGAAGCCCGTATCAGATTCAAGTCACTAATGCTTGCCTACAGGACTATCACTGGATCTGCACCGGCTGACTTTCACACCCTCCTGCAAACCAGCGGCGTCTTGTATTGCCTTCTCATAAGGACAGTAAATCGCTTTCCCGCTCATTCTCATTCACAGCTCGTTTCTGGTGGAACATTCTTCCTAACTCGGTCCGGTCAACCACATCTATCACAACGTTCCAAAAGCTACTTAAAACCCAACTCTTCTGTGAATACTTGACAGACAATTGAAATAAAAAAATACTAACTTTCTCTCTTTCTCTCAACAGGTCTAGCTTTTGTTGAAACCAGTAACTTTGTATTGGCACCTACTGTATTATTTCTCCTGTATGACATATCGCTTATTGCTCCTTAAACTCTTTGTGAGTCGCTTTGGAAAAAAGCGTCTGCTAAATGACTAAATGAAAATGTAGGTGAATTATTTATATTTACCTATAATTAAAATGACATATAAACGTTTATATTTTTTTTATTTTATATGTTTCTTAAATACATGCATATATGTGTATGTGTTTTAATATGCACAGTACACATATAATGTAAACATATACTGTTATTCTTGATGCGATTAATCGTTTGACAACCCTGGTATTATTTAAATCTTACATATATAATTAAATCTTAAAGATTAAAGATTTTAAATCAGTTATAAATATTCCATTGGTTGTATTTTGTTTAAACATTTGTGTAGTGTTAAAGAACTGAAATAGGAAATTCTTCCTGACCAGCTTTGAATCAGTGTTGTTTTTGTCAAACACACACGCACAAACACACACAAACACCTGCTTAAATCTGGGCAGGTGTGAGAGGAAATGTCCTTTCTTTGAAGGGTGTCTCACATGAATCTTGTGCAGGCATTGTGGGTTATTAAAGTTTGTGGTCGCACATGGTTGTGAAATTATTCATTGCAAGACAGCCATTCCCAACACTTCTAGTCTCATGTGTCTCTTCAGAAAATCTTAATTTCTAATGAAATCTTTATAAATATGTGAAAATCTTCAGCGTCATGGGATCTGATGTGTTTGGTGTTTCAGCAGGTCAAAGTGTATCTGTGTTTATGAGTTGACATGAACTGACACATGAACATGTTGAAACTGCAGAGTCACTTATTTTTCAGTTCATGAGTTTGTGTTGAGTCACGATGACGCATCACATGATCACAACTAAAGATCAATGTGTGGAAGAGCAAAGAGATAATAAATGTGTGTCTGTCATTCACCTCTCGGCTGTTTACGTGTTACAAGAGAGAAATTATCTATACGAGATTCACTTAAACATGATAAACACTTATTAAAGTCAATAGTTGAACAGAAAATTCAGACAGAGAGAGAGAGAATAAATCTAAAACACAGACTTAAAAAGTGCAGGAAAAACTAATCAAAGCACGGATAACATCTCTTTAATCTGTCATTTGGCTTTATTTTTGAAGTGAGATTAAAGTTCTGAATGGCGACTTTTGTTGAAGTGAATCTCACATGTGGGATAAAATCAGCGTCTCAAAATGCAATTTGCCAAAAAAGTATTTTGTATTTACTCATTTTGAGTTATTTCAAGACACATCTGAGATGAAACATAAGTGATGTACGAGAGAGGCACTTCTGAGCAAAACTGTGTTTCCTCTGGCTTCATTTGAAACATCTTTGGTGTGTTTTTTTTAGGACTGTCGACAGTTGATGTGTTGCAGAAGTTCCTGTCTTGAGTTTCCAGCGGGGGGAGGACAGTAATCCCACAATCCTCTGTTTTGTTGAGTCAGCAGGGTGACAACAGAAGCGATAATCTCTATAGGATCAAGAAACAAAGCATGCTGGGACAGATTGAAAAAAATATGTTTTTTTGGGCACAATAATGATCTTTAATGCAAACACTATAAGATTCCTCAGTTTGTTATAGTTCATAGTTTTGGGAATGTGGGAAATCTGTTATAGTGCAGTGAGTGTGTCTGTAGTTTAAGGAAAAAAAGACGTCACAGACACAGTCTGGTTTATTATCTCCGTGGGGACAGTCCATAGACATAATGTTTTTTATACTGTATATTTCATTCCCAACCCCTCAACCTAAAGGTCATAGAAAAGTTTTTGCATTTTAATATTTTTCTATACAATTTATAAGCTTTCTTACGCATTTGGACCTCAATTTTGGTCCCACGGTGACAAGAGTCCTCATGTGTTGGTGTGCATTCAGGTTAAGGTCCCCACCGGGATATTAAAACAAGTCCACAACACACACTCACACACTTACACACACACACAGCAGATTTACACTGACAGAATGTGGAGGAGTAAAAATGGTCAAGTTTTATAGCAGTGGGTGATCAGACTGTGTGTGTGTGTGTGTGTGTGTGCGTGTGTGTGTGCACACGTACATGCGTGCGTAATGGTATTCATCACTGAGGTCCCCACAAAGATATACATTTTTTAGGTCCCCATTAGGGAAAACTGCTTAAAAATCATACAGAATGATATTTATAGAAAATAAAAAGAATGCAGAGAGGTTTGTATGATTATGAGGTTTTGGTGTTGTGTATGGAATGTCCTCATAACACATGAAAAAAAATATGTATACGTGTACGTGTGCAGGAGAGAGAGAGAGAGAGAGAGAGAGAGAGGCTTTTGTCATTTGTTTTCAGAATGTGTTTTGGGTTTGTCACAGTTGTCAGATTTAGTGGAGACCTGCAGGCCATTTGTACATATGTGCACGCACGCACACACACACACATACACACCCACAAACATGTCATAAACTGTTAATCTGTTGTCAGCATATTCAATACATTCTAATAAACACTCTAGGGCCAAAAGAAATAATAGAAAAACAGTATATACCTTTCATAAAACTACCCATACATATTGTAAAAATTATTTCTAAAGTAATGACCTGTACACACAGACAGATATTTTGGGCTGTGTTATCATGTTTATATTGACTTATTCTGTGGATTTGTTCAGCACTGACATTCCAGTTTAATCTGCTTATCACATTCACTTCAGTTGAACAGATAAACACACACGTGTGTTGAATAATACATCACCGGTGCTAACATACACCCATTTCTAATGGATGAAGCCTTGGCCTGGTAGAGAGGTTGTCAGGTGGTCCCCAACCTTCTCTGGGTGTTTCTCTGGCCCATCTCCTCCAGGCTTCCAGCTTGTTGCCTCTCTCTTGCCAACAGGAGGCTCTCTCTGATGCTTCTCCCAGCCTACGAACGGCTGCTTGTAGACAGTTGTAGACAGTACCGCCTCAGGGAAGTGGAGTTTCCTCCCGAGGTCAACCTCCATTTCCCATCCCCGGGCTGACTGCAGGAGATTCTGGCTGGCTTGGCTGTGGACGGCAGGTCTTTGGCCCTCTTTCACAAAGGCAGTGGTCTTTCTTTGGCTGGTTATTTCTTCCTCCTTTCTGCTCCAGGATGTCTGTGAGCATTGCGAGCACCTTGTCATGGTTGTTCCTTTCCCAACACACAACCTGCACAGTGGGTCCCCCCTCATCCCCCACCTGTGCAAATTGACTGGGGTTGGTAAGGTGTCATAGCCACAGTTTACTCCATTTGATTATCATGAGGCTCTGTTATTAGATTATAGCTTGAATAATTTTTGAGGCTTTCACACACAAACACACAGGCACATAACACAGGTGAAACCCCTGATGACTGCGCTACGTGTATCAATATCAAGCTCCTAATAACATTTAACAGTTACAACAGTTTGTCACAAAGAATTTTATAGATTGTGTTTCATTGATTTGACCTTGTATGCTTTTTTTAACTTTATACCTCAGATTGTTATAACTAAGACTGTTTGACATGAGACATCAGATTTTTGTGCATTTCAATAGATGCATGACGTCACTTCTCATGGATTTCACATTTAATTTAGAATGTAGAACATTAAATTTAATGTTAACTGTATGATTATTTGTGTACAGTGATATGGTTATAGTGACCGTTTTGGGCTGTGTATAACCAACGATACGCATCGCGACACAAGGGCCACGATACGTTACGCATCACGTTACGACTCAATGTTACATTTCTTTCTCGTTTAGAAGATTTTAGTAACAGTATCATGTTTATTCTGCAATAAATTACATGTAATGACATTTCATTTCAAATCATTAATAAAACTCAATAAGATCAAATAACAAATAACTGTTACAAATAAATAGATTCTGAAACAATTTGCTTTAGTGTCCAATATTCTGGCTGAACTGCTGTAGTGTGACATAAGTCTCAAACATAAAACCTTTCACGAAATTAGAATAATTCTTCATTTTGCTTTTGAAGTTTCTGACACAATTTACTACATTGTCAAATATTCTGGCTGAACTGCTGTAACATTAAAGACAAAACGTTCACTCTGACAGCATAAACTGTGATACGTTTTGTATCATGTTCTGTTAACATTTCAAGTGTTGGAATGTGCTCCAAACTATTTCATTGCTTCACATTGTTGAAATCGTTTTATAAGATTAGGCTACTTTGTGATTTTACTTTGTGATTTTTATACTTTCGTCCTCTGCCGCTGCTGCGCCCTCACATTATTGAAGTGGCATCACGTGGTAACTGGCGCGTCCAAAAGCACGGTAGAATCGATGTAAAGCAGCTGTATCGATCAGTGCATCGCTAGGGTTTTATGACGATGTATCGTCGGATCGATACTTTGAACACAGCACTAGTTTTAAGTCAATTAATGTGTTTTCTTAGGTTTCATGTGTCTTGTTTGATGAAACCGTACAGCAGATGAAACATACATGACGTGATGACATCATGATACACTGAAAAAAATAACTTGTAGATTTTACATAATGAAATCCTCGTAACAATTTGCACTACATTTTTTAAGGTAAAATTTGCTGCTATGATTCAAGTACAATTTACTAACCAGGATAAGTAGACTCTGCTTATTAAATACAATTCGTTTTTGTAAAATTTCCATTAAATGTTACTTAAAGTTACGCTGAACAAAAACATGTGTCCGACTCAAACTTCACGGATCACTAACTCTCATGTTGAAGTACACTATTTATTAAAATTAATATAGTATTAACACAGATGGTCTAGTGAGGAGAGACTGGTGGTCTTTACTAGCATTGGCACAGTTTCTGCTCAATAAGTGAAATAACACACTTCACGACTAACATTGTGCCTCCCTCAGCCTATAGGCACAAACACCGCTCTTCTGAACAACGGTAATAACTTAAAAAACCCAAAGTTAAAAAATAATATCAAAACGAACAAGTCTTTCTTTTTAAAAAACAGTTCATCTGGAAAAGTTATCCCCTAATGCAATCAGATACAGAGCATGCTGGGAACTACAGCTCAACTGCCAAGGTACTTATCTACAAAACATATTTAAGTAGTCTCAACACCTAATAAATAAGTAAACTTAATTTTATCAACTGAAATGGGTTTAACATAAAACAATTGAGTTGGATTTACTTATAGTTTTTCTCGATTGCCTAAACACATTACTTGAAATTATGCCTCTTATAATATATTATGCCTATTCTTATTAAAATATACAACATAAAATAGTGCATATAGAGCTTTAGAAAAAATTAAAATAAAACATTACACAACTGTAAAGTAGATGAAGATGATCTTACAAGACAAGAAAAGTTCAAAAACCAATGAACAATATAAACTGGATATGCAACACAATACAGTACACAACTGCACAAATTACATTCAGGCAATGAGCAGATGCTTTTATCCAAAGCGACTTACAGAGAAGATAAAGGAAACAAAACAGTCAATAGGAGGCAATGTAAAAAAATATGGCATCCTCTGCACCTTTGGCCCAATTTCGTAAAGGTATTTGATATTTTTTGCAAACTACAGAACAGGTGAAAAAGATGTACACAAGCTACTGTTTACTGGATACAGAATGGTGAAATGTCTCTCATATAAAGTGTGTAGTGTGATTGCACTATATGTTTACAGTCAGTAGTATAAAGCCCAGTAGATGATTCTAGCTGTGCTCACATTGATATGATCCTGAGATCCTGATTGGTGTGTCATCTGTTTTCCTACTGAATGTTTACTGATGGATAAATGTGTGATATTTGAACTTACAACTTGACACTTCAGTTTATTTATATTGTGTTTTTTTAATGTGAAAATGGTCAAACCTTTGCAAATTGAGGCTGTTTGTGTGTGGGGTTTGTACAAGTTGGTGTCTTGTTCTGAGAATGTGTTTATAGTTGTCAGAAAATGGTGAATTGTTTCATGGATTGTGTGTTAGCAATCGAGAAAAAACTGTAATAATTTGCTCAATTATAATTACTCAATCAAAATGATTGAAATCTGAACAAAAAAAATTATTAGATTTTATTTCCAATATTTTTACGTTACTTTAACTCATTTGTTTGTTAAAAAAAGGCTCATCATTATAAGTATATAGTATGTAAGTATGAGTATATTTTAATAATTTCTTTTCAGAAAATCTTTTTCATTGGGGATTATAATTCCAGGTCTTTCAAACCTAACAAACAGTTTGTGGAATATCTGTCTTTCTTATTAATGACACAAGACAAAATCTGAAGGAATGACACAAGAAGAGAAGATTTATTTCAATTAATTTTAATTAATTTTAACTATTTTAACGTTTAAGAATCATTTCAGTACATATAAAAGAAATCAGTTCAAACTTTGTACAGTAGAACAGTCTTGAAAAACGAACACACATCACTGCGGACGCATTTGATTTGGCTGAACCCAGCGTTAATCTTACAGTATTTATATTGATCAGAAATGCACAGATGTGAAATGGAATTCATGTTTGTGAACTCTCGGTTGGAGAATGTGTAAATATTTACTGCTGTATGTGTGCGGACTGCACTCGGGTTCATCGTTTCGACACTCATCTGTACGTCAACACGTGTGTGTTTGTTAGTTTGAACTGAAAAACAGTTGCTAAGTTTTTTTGGCGATGTTTAAAATTCCACATTTTTTGATCATGTAAGGTCTCTTTGCCCCAAACACTCTTATTCTCTCATTTATCTCAAACATTTACAAGTATCACCTTACATCAAATATCTGTGCTACTCTTTGGTGTATCATACAATAGAGACGGTATGACATCATTTCCTGGGTGGGGTTTGGACGGATAGCGGACCGCCCGTCTGTCTTTTAGTCGTAATTTAATCCAGTTAAACTGCTGGAGAGCGTCTCTATTTTCTCTTTCAGATCTCAGAGGAGTTTTTGATGGAATCCCAGCCGACTGTAGTGTAGACTTTATTCAGCTCGCTGCACATGATGCTCATGAGTTTAGACCATGTCTCCTGCACTGATGCTGCACTGAAGTCTTGTGGGAAAGCTTCAACCAGAACTTCCAGAATAACGTCAGTGACAATCTGTAGAGATGAACGAAGATTAGATTGAATTCAATTTCCAGGTACGAACATGCTTTGAATAGATTGTAAAAAGTAATTTCACGCTATTTTACTGTAATTTATTTTTTCATGTATTTTTGAAATACCATAACAGAATATCCAATTACAGAAAAGCACTGCAAAATTACAAGAAAAACACAAAAGACATGTACTTTTTTGTTACAAAAAATGTAATTTTTTTGCAGGACGTTTTTTTACAGTGAAGCATTCTGTTTACTACCCACAATATTATTTACATCCACAGACTACTACATCAATCGTCACACTGATAATGGATGCTGAAGTTTATCACAGTGCATTGTGGGATACGCTGACTCATTCATCATGCATTTCATCATACTCACTTTAAAGTAACTGTCCACCTTGTGTTTGAGCGCATGTGTTTTGCCCATCTGATTAAAGATGTTTTTGACTTTGTCTCCGTCACGAAGGTTCACCACCAGCATGTTGAGGGCCGTCATGATCCTCACCGCGTGTTTCCTCAGCTGGACGTTCTTACGCATCTCTTCTGGATCCTGGATGTCACTGTTGACAAACACATTTACTTTGATTTATTCAACTTTAATCCAGTGTGATCAAAGAATTTGGATAATTTAACATTGTGTAGGTGTGTGTGTGTGTGCGCGTACGTGCGTACTGGTATTCATCACTGAGGTCCCCACAAAGATATACATTTTTTAGGTCCCCATGAGGGAAAACTGCTTATAAATCATACAGAAGGATATTTATAGAAAATAAAAAGAATGCAGAGAGGTTTGTATGATTATGAGGTTTTGGTGTTGTGTATGGAATGTCCTCATAACACATGAAAAAAAATATGTATACGTGTACGTGTGCATGAGAGAGAGAGAGAGAGAGAGAGAGAGGCTTTTGTCATTTGTTTTCAGAATGTGTTTTGGGTTTGTCACAGTTGTCAGATTTAGTGGAGACCTGCAGGCCATTTGTACATATGTGCACGCACGCACGCACACACACGCCCGCACGCACGCACGCACACACACGCCCGCACGCACGCACACACACCCACAAACATGTCATAAACTGTTAATCTGTTCTTTGTATATTAATTCAATTCTAATACAAACTCTAGAGCCAAAAGAAAATATAAAAACAGTATACTTTCACAAAACTACCCATACATATTGTGAAATTTAGTATCGTGTTTGGGGAAAATTATTTCTGAAGTAATGAACTGTGCACAAAGACAGAAATTTTGTGCTGTGTTATCATGTTTATATTGACTTATTCTGTGGATTTGTTCAGCACTGACATTCCAGTTTAATCTGCTTATCACATTCACTTCAGTTGAACAGATAAACACACACGTGTGTTGAATAATACATCAGCGGTGCTAACATACACTCATTTCTAATGGATGAAGCCTTGACCTGGTAGAGAGGTCGTCAGGTGGTCCCCAACCTTCTCTGGGTGTTTTGGCCAGGTCACTGCCCCTCTCCTCCAGGCTTACAGCTTGTTGCCTCTCTCTTGCCAACAGGAGGCTCTCTCTGACTCTTCTCCCAGCCTACGAACGGCTGCTTTCCTCAAGTGACCTCTCAGTCCAACCTTTGTTAATAGATTCCACACAGATTGAGCTGGGAATCCTCGACATCTGACTTCCACAGCCATCAGCCATGCCGTCCACCCCTTGACCCGGCAGTTGCTGGTATTTGCCTTTTTTCCGCTCTGCAGCTTCCTCACAGCCCTCCTCCCACGGTACCGTCAACTCCATTAGGATGATCTTCTTTCCCTTTGGAGACCACATGATGATGTCGTGCCTTAGAGTTGTAGACAGTACCGCCTCAGGGAAGTGGAGTTTCCTCCCGGTGTCAACCTCCATTTCCCATCCCCGGGCTGACTGCAGGAGATTCTGGCTGGTTTGGCTGTGGACGGCAGGTCTTTGGCCCTCTTTCACAAAGGCAGTGGTGCTCTGCAGTGGCCTTTCTCTGGCTGGTTATTTCTTCCTCCTTTCTGCTCCAGGATGTCTTCGAGCACTGCTCGGAGTAGAAAGGATATACGGTAGGGCTCCAGCCGCCACAGTTCACTCCATGGGATTATCATGAGGCTCTGTTATCAGTTTACAGCTTGAACACACAAACACACAGGCACATAACACGGGTGAAACCATGGGCGAAAATCTCATTTGACAGTAGGGGGGACAATTCATATAACATTTCTCAAGAGCAAATTTTGAAGGGGACACAAATAATACAGTCAAAATTGTACTTACTACGACACTGAGCGACAATTTGCATTAGGTTTATAGGTTTATCATGCAGACTTACAGTCATATTATAACTGAACTGTCACATACTGTAATAAATGTGAACAATAAAGCTTTTTTCCATTTAAATATTTTTTGTCTTTGTTTTGAAGACAGGAACAAATATAAAAAACACTACCCATGATACAACATGTTGACAATGAGTCACTTTTTATCTTGATTTATGCTGCAACATCGTCTGAAAGAGTTACCGTCGTCATTAATGAGTGGTTGTTATTTCCCCTGTAGTGCACTTCCTCCGCCAACAAACTTTATTCATGTTAGTTTAGCCAAATAATAAGTCAGAAACAATGACAGATGTTGTGCTCGTTGATGAATCGCCCGAGTTTCAGAAAACTGAATGTTTAACTTATCCGCCGCGCACATACTGCACACAATAGATGCTGAGAAAATGACCTTCTCCAGCTGAATGAAAGCTGTGCAACTTTTGTGGAAGTTAAATATAGTGCCAAAGTCACACAATTGTAACCGGTATGTTCGCGGCTGTGTGTGACACGGGACCTGAATGGCAGAATCGGTGGTTGTTGTGGTTAATGTTCACATCATGCCATGTCACCGAAAATAAAGCAATGCATGAGAAACGGCTTCTGCGTGTAAAGTTGCAGTTTGTGACGTCCTATGTAACAAGCTAATGTTAACTAGGCAACGTTTACTAGCCAAGTAACGTTTTAATCGCAAACATAGCAGATTCAAGGAAAAATACATCGGTAATCAGCATTTTTTGCAACAACTCATTTATTAATGAATCAGCATCAACTACATTAAAGAGAATCACTTCATTTAAAGTGAATAAAATAGACTTCGTAATGGAGTTCAACAACCGCAGATGAACTTAAGCTGTGTTTATAGTCGCGCCTGGCTCCGCTTCGCGAGCCTCCGCTGACCGCGCGCGCAACTCCCCAAACGGACCAGACGTTTATACTTGACGCGTTCGCCGTTGAGATATTCTTTGAACCGACAGGGGGCGCACAAACGAAATCGTCCTGTCAAATCCGCAGGAAGTAGAAGAAAAGTAGGAATTTTACCGGAATTACGTCAGATCATCCAGAATGGCGTCTTGCGATAAGCTGCTCGACAAGGAAACGTAGGAGATGTTGTGTTGTTGCTACTATAAAAAAAGAGCTAAAAAGGAGATGGAATGTCTCTCCCACTGCAGGCCAAAAAACGTGGAGATGTAGAATACATCACTCTTGTGAAGCAGATGCGTTTGATGGACTGGGGAATGCATTTCGAACTATTGTTTGTTGATTTAATAAATTTTTATATCAAACTTTTTGTTCACTCTTTCATTACTGTGCATAATGCAGACACATTTCACATATTGCTGGTTAGGGACTGCTAAATGTACATTGCCATAGATTAACCCATTGGATGTCTTTATGTTATATAAAATGAGAAGATATAAGAACAGTTCAAAAGAGCAATGTTGATAAATATAGTTTTATTCTGAATACAATATAAAACAGACACATTGATCATAAAAGATGTCTGTACAGGCGAACCTGTTCAGCCAAAATCTGTTCAACGCTTTCATGTTGACTGCGGCGCCGCGCGAACTGTTCGCTCGAGTCACAAAAAATGTCGTGCACGCCGCCACGTGAAATGAGTTCGCGCGGACACAAAGCGAACTTCCGCTAACTCCGCGATGACGTCATATTTGGCGCGCGCACCCAGGCGAACTAGCGACTGCGTCGACTATAACCCCAGCTTTAAGCCCTGTTTATGGTCGAGCCTGGCTCCGCTTCGCGAGCCTCCGCTGACCACGCGCGCAACTCCCCAAACGGACGAGACGTTTATACTTGACGCGTTCGCCGTTGAGATATTCTTTGAAACGACAGGGGGCGCGCAAACGAAATCGTCCTGTAAATCCGCAGGAAGTAGAAGAAAAGTAGGAGTTTTACCGGAATTACGTCAGATCATTCAGAATGGCATTAATACATTAATACTTAATACATTTTTTTACGTCAAACTTTTTGTTCACTCATTAATTTCTGTGCATAAAGCAGACGCAGTTTCTACATATTGTTGGTTAGGGACTGCTAAATGTACATTGCCATATATTAACCCATTGGATGTCTTTATGTTATATAAAATGAGAAGATATGAGAACAGTTCAAAAGAGCAATGTTTATAAATATTGTTTTATCCTGAATACAATATAAAACAGACACATTGATCATAAAAGATGTCTGTACAGGCGAACATGTTCAGCCAAAATCTCTTCAAAGCTTTCATGTTGACTGCGGCGCCGCGCGAACTGTTCGCTCGAGTCACAAAAAAAGTTGTGCACGCCGCCACACGAAATGAGTTCGCGCGGACACAAAGCGAACTTCCGCTAACTCCGCGATGACGTCATATATGGCGCGCGCACCCTGGCGAACTAGCGACTGCGTCGACTATAACCCCAGCTTTAGGCGCTTACCTGACTTGAATGTGTTGCGCAAAGCGCAGGTGAGATGAACGGAGAGAGCAGCGGGCCAAACCACTGTGAGAGGCAGGGGAGCGGGAACTCAACAGTTGTTTAAACTCTAAACGTATGTTTTGCATTTGTATTTTCTTCCAATCACACAATTAGTTTAGCTAAACATAAATATATTTATGACAATAGCGAATGCGAGTTCAATTGATCGGGGGGGACAACTCTCGGATAGAGGGGGACTTGTCCCCTCCGTCCCCCCCGGGATTTACGCCCATGGGTGAAACCCCTGAGAACTGCGTTACGTGTATCAATATCAAGCTTCTAATAACATTTAACAGTTACAACAGTTTGTCACAAAGAATTTATTAGATTGTGTTTCATTGATTTGAACTTGTGAGCTTTTTTTACTTTATATCTCAGATTGTTATAACTAAGACTGTTTGACATGAGACATCAGATATTTGTGCATTTCAATAGATGCATGACGTCACTTCTCATGGATTTCACATTTATTATAGACATGTTAACTGTATGATCATTCGTGTACAGTGATATGGTTGTAGTGACTGTTTTGGGCTGTGTATAACCAACGATACGCATTACGATACAAGGGCCACGATACGTTACGCATCGCGATACGACTCAATGTTACATTTCATTTTCATTTAGCAGATTTTAGTAACAGTCTCATGTTTATTCTGCAATAAATTACATGTAATGACATTTCATTTCCAAACATTAATAAAACACAATGAGATCAAATAACAAATAACTGTTACAAAAAAATAGATTCTGACACAGTTTGCTTTAGTGTCCAATATTCTGGCTGAACTGCTGTAGTGTGACATAAGTCTCAAACATAAAACCTTTCACGAAATTAGAATAATTCTTCATTTTGCTTTTGAAGTTTCTGACACAATTTACTACATTGTCAAATATTCTGGCTGAACTGCTGTAACATTAAAGACAAAACGTTCACTCTGACAGCATAAACTGTGATACATTTTGTATCATGTTCTGTTAACATTTCAAGTGTTGGAATGTGCTCCAAACTATTTCATTGCTTCACATTGTTGAAATCGTTTTATAAGATTAGGCTACTTTGTGATTTTTATGTGATCCACATGCTCAGGATTTAGAGCGCTCCTATCTGCTGTTATAATATCCCCGGCGGTCGAGAACACTCTTTGTGCGGCTACACTTGTGCCAGGGATGCAGAGGTCACATCTTGCCATGTTTGATATTAAAGGGAAACCAGACTGGTGCTCCTTCCACCAGATCGGTGGATTGCCTGTAAGAGGTAATGGCTCTGTCTCTATGTATTTCCTCACTTCCTCCTCTGCCGCTGCTGCGCCCTCACGTTATTGAAGTGGCATCACGTGGTAACTGGCGCTTCCAAAAGCACGGTAGAATCGATGTAAAGCAGCTGTATCGATCAGTGCATCGCTAGGGTTTTATGACGATGTATCGTCGGATCGATACTTTGAACACAGCACTAGTTTTAAGTCAATTAATGTGTTTTCTTAGGTTTCATGTGTCTTGTTTGATGAAACCGTACAGCAGATGAAACATACATGACGTGATGACATCATGATACACTGAAAAAAATAACTAATAAAATCCTCGTAACAATTTGCACTACATTTTTTAAGGTAAAATTTGCTGCTATGATTCAAGTACAATTTACTAAATGATGTTAATGGATAATTATAGATTAACAAAGTTCGGGAGAAGCCAGAGCAGATAATTAAGACCGGCGTTCGCAATCAGCAATCACAGACTTACCCTATCAGCTCAAGCGAACAGCACTAGTAGACAAAGATTCTTACCTGAAGCCATCTCTAAAGGATTACACATCCACCACCTCCCCGGCTCCTCCACTTGAGCTATTGTCGATAGCAGAACTCCGGGGGGTGAGTTCTGGGTTCGGCCGTTTCCGAGCTTGGCACACTCGCCCCTATTGGGGGGCGGGAGCGTTCCGGGATCGGATGGAATCGGCGAGCTCGGAACCTGCTCACCGGACAGCACGCCAAGACGCATACTTTTACTACCCCTGCTATCTTCATTATCTGCTCAGGTGAACTCGTGAACCAGGATAAGTAGATTCTTCTTATTAAATACAATTAGTTTTTGTTAAAATATCCATTAAATGTTACTTGAACATAAGTAACACTTGAAGAGTTACGCTGAACAAAAACATGTGTCTGACTCAAACTTCACGGATCACTTACTTTCATGTTGAAGTGCACTATTTATTAAAATTAATATAATATTATCACAGATGAGAAGGTGAGAAGGTGAGGAGAGACTGGTGGTCTTTACTGGCATTGGTCCAGTTTCTGCTCAATAAGTGAAATAACACACTTCACGACTAACATTGTGTCTCCCTCAGTCTTAAGGCACAAACACAACAGTAATTTCTTAAAAAACCCAAACTTAAAAAAAATATCAAAACGAACAAGTCTTTCTTTTTAAAATGACAGTTAATCTGGAAAAGTTATCCCCTAATCAGATACACAGAATGCTGGGAACTACAAACTGCCAACGTACTTATCTACAAAACATATTTAAATATATATTTTCAAAATCTACCAAGTCACATAATCTTTTTTTTCATTGGGGAATAACATTCCAGGTCTTTCAAACCTAACAAACAGTTTGTGGAATATCTGTCTTTCTTATTAATGACACAAGACAAAATCTGAAGGAATGACACAAGAAGAGAAGATTTATTTCAATTCATTTTACAATCAATGTCTATTTTAACGTTTAACAATCATTTCAGGACATATAAAAGAAATCAGTTCAAACTTTGTACAATAGAACAGTCTTGAAAAACGAACACACATCACTGCGGACGCATTTGATTTGGCTGAACCCAGCGTTAATCTTACAGTATTTATATTGATCAGAAATGCACAGATGTGAAATGGAATTCATGTTTGTGAACTCTCGGTTGGAGAATGTGTAAATATTTACTGCTGTGTGTGTGCGGACTGCACTCGGGTTCATCGTTTCGACACTCATCTGTACGTCAACACGTGTGTGTTTGTTAGTTTGAACTGAAAAACAGTTGCTAAGTTTTTTGGCGATGTTTAAAATTCCACATTTTTTGATCATGTAAGGTCTCTTTGCCCCAAACACTCTTATTCTCTCATTTATCTCAAACATTTACAAGTATCACCTTACATCAAATATCTGTGCTACTCTTTGGTGTATCATACAATAGAGACGGTATGACATCATTTCCTGGGTGGGGTTTGGACGGATAGCGGACCGCCCGTCTGTCTTTTAGTCGTAATTTAATCCAGTTAAACTGCTGGAGAGCGTCTCTATCTTCTCTTTCAGATCTCAGAGGAGTTTTTGATGAATCCCAGCCGACTGTAGTGTAGACTTTATTCAGCTCGCGCACATGATGCTCATGAGTTTAGACCATGTCTCCTGCACTGATGCTGCACTGAAGTCTTGTGGGAAAGCTTCAACCAGCACTTCCAGAATGACGTCAGTGACAATCTGTAGAGATGAAAGAAGATTAGATTGAATTCAATTTCAAGGTACGAACATGCTTTGAATAAAAAAATGTAATTCATTTTTTAATGTATTTTTGAAAAACCATAATAAAATATCCAATTACAGAAAAGCACTGCAAAATTACAAGAAAAACACAAAAGACATAACGTTTTTGTAACAAAAAATGTAATTTTACTAAATGTAAAAAACTTCCTGTATAAAAACTGTAATTTTCCAGCAGCTGGCCGCCAGAAAACAGTTTTTATACAGGAAGTTTTTTACAGTAAAGCTTTCTGTTTACTACCCACAATATTATTTAAATCCACAGAACTACTACATCAATCGTCACACTGATAATGTATGGTGAAGTTTATCACAGTGCATTGTGGGATACGCTGACTCATTCATCATGCATTTCATCATACTCACTTTAAAGTAACTGGGGTCCACCTGTGTTTGAGCGCGTGTGTTGTTTGCCCATCGATTAAAGATGTTTTTGACTTATCTCTGTCACGAAGGTTCACCACCAGCATGTTGAGGGCCGTCATGATCCTCAC